>JAXQQM020089203.1:0-34381 GCA_034641835.2 Pinus albicaulis | reverse complement strand
TAAATTATTAATTATATAAAATTGTTGAATTTTTATTTCATAAACTAGAGATTTTGATTGATTTTTTAATCTAATTATGTGATATTAAAGATGAATTATGGTAACTTAAAAATACGTTTTATGTGGTTAAAAGGGAAGTAGTAATGTTATGGTATGAATGATTATTTTCAATGAAATTTTTGGTTTAGTAAGGATAACTCATCTATGGATAGTTTCCATGATTTTTAAGATGGAGTCAATATAGGAAAAGTGATACTTAAAGGGCTCCCACATGCTTTAGAATTTTTATATCTATTGGTTTATAAACATTAGAGGTGGAAAAATATCCTATGCTCTAGAGTTAATTTTGTTCCAAATTAGCTATATCTTGAACAACAAATTGTTGTTGACGTCAAGGATATGATATGTTGGTGTCCCGTGTTTTGATAGTTTGGCAAATAAAAATAAAAGGCAACATCAGAACCAATCTTTAGAGTTATAGGATCTAGTCCTCCTGCTCTCAGAGAGGGATCTCTCAAAGTTTTTTTTGCAAAGGTTTATCTTGTGTGCTTTTAGTATTGGTTTTAGACTAGTTATTAAGTGCAGGTGTTTGTTTGTTTGGTTGGATTGAATTGATACAGCAGAACATAAAAGGTCTAGGAAAGATATATAGGACAAGAAAATATCTGTTTCATTGGGAAATGGAGTAAAAAATAGGTTATAACACACTTATCAAAGGATATGGGATATCAAAGGGCAAATCTAACTTGGCCACATGATCCTTTTGTTTTTGGAATGGAATGAACATTATTGATTTTGGAAAGATAGTTTTAATTCTCAACAAAGGGAATTTGAAAGCATAATTTGAAACAATAAAGAGTTCTTTGATAAACAGGGCTAACCATAAATTCTACAAATCACACCTTTAAGCAAACAATAATTTCAAAACAACTTTCAAAGTAAAATCTAAGATTCGGGGAACACCCTATTTCCTCAAAGATTTTATTCTAAAGGACTTTAGAAAACATATAAGATTTAATGATAATCACAGTCATAGAAGAGGGAACACCTAAAAACATCTATGATCATAATTATAACGACCTTTAAGCCAACTGTTTAAGTGAGGACAAAGGGAAAGATCAAAACAGACCTCTCTGATTCACTATAAGCAAAGAAATTCAAAGGGAGACTTCAATAACAATTTTAAGTGGCAGCAGACAAGCAGGGAGAACCATAAATCATGCTGAAACCAACTGTTCAAACTATTAAGGACATAAAAAAGCATGAATACTGAAGAGAAAGATTAAAGCCTCTAAAATACTTCAGCAGAAGAAAACATAAAACAGTGAAGAATGAACAGGTCTAAGGTGCTTCCAGGAGTCATTTCTTAGCCTAATATTTTCTATCCTACTGTAGTGAGAAATTATGGAACATAATGAAAACAGGGAAAAACATTAAACAGTTCAGAATACTTCACCAACATCCAAGCTCATGAATCTAGTGATAGAGCCTTCTCAGGAACGAACAGGCAACAACATCATCAAGACCTCCAAGACTTCAATTTGTTCTTCAACTTCAAAGGACTATGTATTGATTTCAGAGAGTTTCAATATTACAGCTTGTGATCAAACAACAACCAACCCTTCACTCATCTTCTGAAGAAGTATATATAGAAGAATGAGGAGGTGAGATATGATAGAAGATCGCAATTACAATTAATACAGAGTTAATGTCTTCTTGGCCTTTGAAGGGCTCAATGAAGAAACTGTATAGGTGTTTCACTGTATTAATTGATTTACACTTATGAATTAAGCTCAGTGGGAGCTTAGTTGACCTTTGAGGCTCTGTGTGACGCTAGGGTTACCCTGCAGATGTCTTTTGCATTAAGTTTTATTGCAGAAGTAATTTTTCCGGCTGTGCTGAGGCGAAAATATTCATTCGATCAATAACTTCGGCCCCTGATTGAGTACTTTGAGGAACAGGTGGCATTGTGGTAGCTGAGAGGAATCGATTTGCCTCAGATTGTGGCAATGGAAGCATTCCTTCTTGATAAAACACTTTAGGTTTTTTGTAAACTATGTTTTATTCGGGGATTAGGCTTTTGATAAGCACCTTAGACGTAATCCCAGCAAATCTGTCCTTTAATCCTCTGTTCTGGTGCATTTTTGTCTTCGAAACTGATACTCTTTTTCTGTGCCCGATTTGCTATGTTCTGTGCTGTTGTGCAGGGCTATGTAGGGTTCATAAGACATCCATGCCTGAGGAAACACTGAGGAAACGTGCATTTCTACCCTGTGAATGATTTCCTTTGACAAATCGAAGACGGGAGGGTCATCACCCTCCGCCTCTGAATCTTCTTTGAAAATTGCGAGAAAATGATAAAAACCCTACAAAATACGAAAACTATTAAGAAATCCTACTTTTATAGGTTGACCACATCGGAGGGCGTGTGGAAGGAGCGGGGCCATTGGATGGCATCATCCAACGGTCAGGATTAATCGGGGAGATCATAGAATGGGAGGAAGAAAAATTAAATCCGAGCCGTCGATCGTGCAGAGATCGACGGTCGAGATTGAACGAGGCGATCAGAGGAGAAGGATGAATCTGAACCGTCGATCGCGCAGAGATCGACGGTCGGGATTGGGCAATGGAAATTCAAATGGAGATATCGGGCGATGAATTGTGGGCCGTCGATCTGCAGATCAGATCAACGGCGGAGATTGATTTGCCGCTATACGATGGCCCGGCTATCGCACGCGCACTTTCGTTAACCATCGAGCAACTTTGGTGAGCGATCACCGTTGGATCAGTGGGCCTAGATCGGACGGTCCACAACGATATCGCTGGGCGTCCAGGTCTGAACGTTAACGCACGATAGACGATGGATGGACGGAGGTTTACAAATAGTACATGGGACGCGTGTCAAGCGATGTATGGAATCGCTGGCCATCGGGCAAATACCGCCCTCCGCCGAAGAGTGGTGCGATAAAAACCACTCGGTTTTGGGAAAATGGCGCACGGCTGGGGGGTCCACAGGGAGGCGTGTTCCACACCATCGGATCTATGGATTAAATCGACGGTCGAGATCGATCCACAACTTGCACGAGCGGAAAAATTAAATAAAATGAATTTCGACGGTTTAAATAAATATCAAAGTTTTTTTAATGGTTTGCGGAGAAATATTTGTTTAAACTGGATAAGCGCCCGACAGGCTTAGTGCGTGGTCACGACGCCAGGGTGTATGGGCGGAAAGGCTATGGACTTAGCCCAAGGGGGCTTAAGCCCAATATATATAACAGAATGGGTTTTTAATGGTTTTTCTCATGATTTTCAAAGGTTAGAGGGTTCCGATAAGGCCAAGAGTGAGTCTTAAACCTTATAAAGGGGATTTTGATGAGGGGAAAGGGTAGAAATTTGAAAATGAGGGATTTTTGTGGGAAATAGGGGGATATAAAGACGAGGTTAATTTGGGAAGAGGGGAAAGGAGAAAATGGTGTTTGCAGCAATATTTTGGCTTTGGAAATTAGCAGGATTTCAGAGTCTTTTGGGGATGAAAACAAAAGTATAGGATCTGGATAGAGGCAGGAGGCCTTTAAGAGTCTTCAAGAGCCAACAATTTTTAGTAATAGAATTTGTTCCTTGAAGGCTCAAAAATAGATTTAGCCACCTTTTTGGGATAATCAAATTTTACAAGTGGCTAACAGTGGCTCCACTTGGGGATGGTGCCTTCTTGAAGGCATCAAGAACTTACAGACCTGCATTATCTGGGAGGCTGGCCATATGCCCGATCCATTGGGCTGCTCTTCTTTTACTGGGATGATCTTTCTCTGAAAAACATATTAGCAGCTGTGAAAAACAATGGATCTTCATCAATACAAACTTCTACCTACCCAATCCTACAAATCTAACATTTTTTCTTCAATAGAGTGCACTTGGATTGGCAAACTCTTTTCACAACATTTTATTCTTTTGAAAATAGGAAAACTAATCTATTTCTACTCCTTATTTCTCCCTGAACCCAAATTAAACAATTGAGTTCATATGCTTCTCTACCTAATCTACTATCTGTTGGGATTAAACTGTCCAACAAATTTTCACTCTCTAAATTTCTAAAACATAAATTTAAAAACAGTCAAGTCAAGATTAAGCTATTTGACTTGTTGTGATCTATGGCATAAATACAAGCTGCACATAGACATTTATCTTGCAGAAAAAATAAATCAAAAATGGAAGGCTTAAGATCTGAAATTTGATAACACTTCCTTCCTCTTTTCTACAGCTCTGATTTGATTCTTATTGAGTTGTCTTTCCTTTTTCTCTAGTTCAGATTTTGAGCTAATTAGAACTAGATTTTTACATCATTTTGACTCAGAAAATAAAACATATTTGAGTCATCTCTCTTTGGAAACTAAGGTTCAGGTTTTGAACATGTTTGAACCTTTAATTTCTATCCTAAACTATCTACTGATAAGCCAAGATTAGACAGTTCGGCAAATCGAATTCACTATCCTATCAATAGAAAATTTAAAGCTAATTAGTCAAGGTTAGATAGTTTGACTAACTAGAAGTGTGTTCTTTAGGAATGGCATTTAAGCTTGCACACTTTCAGATTTGTTTCTCTTTTTTGGTATGGGGCTATACCTTTCTTGTTTTGACAATTTGCCCTCTTTTCCTTCTTTCTTTGTTTTTGTATTTTTGATTTTTCTAACTTTGAATGCAATGGTTAGACTATGACATTTACAATGAAAAAATAAAATGCTTTGAAACTTAAGATTCTTGGCAGAAGTAATGCTTGAGCATCCTACCATTGACAGGACCTCCATATAGGTCTTCTCCATTTAGTTCTTTCAAGAAAAATGCGTTGTGACCCCTCTCAGCTTGAATAATATAGGGTCCTTTCCACAGGTTCTCAAACTTTCCATGTTTTCCCTTCTCTTATTTTCTTGAATCCCACTTAATAACAACATTTCCAACTTGGAAATTGTTTGCCTTAGTCCTCTTATCAAATAGCTTCTTCATTTTTTCTTGGACTAGTTGTGTTCTTTCATAGACTTCCTCTCTAGTCTGTTGTAAATGGATTGTTTGGTTGATCCTTCTTTGCATATCATTTTCTTCACTCTACACTTCTTGAAGGAGCTTCATGACTGACACTCCCAACGAAGTGGGAAATACTGCATCCATACCATAGACTAGTTGATAGGGAGACATGTTTATTGATTTCTTTGTAGTTAGCCTATCAGCCCATAAGGCATGAACCAGCTTACTGTGCCATGATTTCTGATTTTTTCCAACAAATTTTTAATGATATTGATGAGGCTTTTGTTGGAATATTCAGCTAATCCATTTCCTTGGGGATAGTAAGCAGTGGAATGGCCCAATTTTATGTGGTATTTGTAGCAAAAATCAATGATCTTCTTAGATTTAAAAGCAGCAGCATTGTCTGTTATGATTTTTCTAGGACAACCAAATCTGGATAGGATATTTGTTTCAAGGAAATTGATAATGAAAGAGTCATTGGAATTTCTGGAAGGTGTAGCTTCTATCCACTTGGTAAAGAAGTCAGTGGCTGTGAGGATCCACTTATGTTGAGCTGAGGAGGATGGGTGAATTTCACCAATGAAGTCCAGCCCCCATTGTTGAAAAGGTGCCTCAACTCTGATAGGATGTAAAGGTAAGGGAAGGAGTTTCCTTTTTCCATCCAAGATTTGACACTTATGGCAAGTCATGACCAACTTTTGAGTGTTTGGGAAAAGGGTAGGCCAATAGTAACCAGATCTAAGAATTTTTTTGCGGTGGCCTTCCAGTAGAGGTGTCCTCCACATTCTCCGTCATGCAATTCATGCATGATTTTTCCTGCATCATCTTCAAGTAAACATTTAAGTAAAATTCCAAAAGCATTTTTCTAATATAACACTCCATCTAATATGCAAAAACTCAAAGCCTTTTGTTTCAAGAATATAGCTTTAGTTTTAGACAGAGAAGGAGGGGCATTTAGATATAAAAGCACATAAATAATGTCAGCATACCAAGGAGAATTTAGAAATTTTTCATCAATGAAAGGAGCATCATATTCTTCTATTTCTTCCAACACATCTACCATATTCATGTCCAGTGCTTGAAAGTTAGACTCAGCCATAATTTTTGCTAATCCCTGCCCCTTGATTAGTTTGGTGGGCCTGATTTCTAAGTCATATTCAAGAATAGTTACAATCCATTTTCCCCTTTTACCATCGGGGTCTTGACTTAGAATGTCCTTGACAACAGTATGTGGAACAAAAGAAATTATGTGAGAGTGTAAAATATAGACCCTAAAGTCTTTTAATGCTTTCACTAATGTTAAGGCTTGCTTCTCCATGATGTTATATTTGAGAGGAGCATCTCTAAAGGCCCTACTAAAGAAATATATTGGTTGTTCTTGCCCCAAATCATTCTTCTGAAGTAAAACTGCAGCTATTGTATGTTCAGATGCAAAGGAGAAGATATAGAAATCTTTGGTAAAATCTGGATTAATTAGGACTGGTGCTTGAGTAAGAGCATGTTTGACCAGTTCGAATGATTGTTTAGCTAGTAAAGTCCATTTTACACCTACATATTTCTTAAGCATGTTTGTAATGTTTTCTAATAGCTCAGCAAGATTAGGAATAAACCTCCTTAGAAAAATAATCTTTCCGATGAAAGATTGAAATTATTTGAGGCTCCTTGGATGGCTGATCTGCAATATGCCATCTATCCTTGTAGGGTCTATTTTGATTCCCTCTTCCGAAATTATGTGTCCAAGAAGTCTACCTTCTTGGAGACCAAAGAGCGTTTTCTTGGGATTCAATGACAAGCCAAATTTCCTACACTTCTCAAAAACTTTTCTTAGGTGAATCAAATGTTCTTCATCAGTTTTTGAGAAAACAGTTATGTCATCAAGGTAAATGATTATGAAATAGCCAACGTCTTCAAAAAAGGCTATGTCCATGGCCCTTTGGAAGGTGGCCCCTGCATTCATTAATCCGAAATGCATTTTGACATACATAAAGGTGCCCCAAGGTGTGGTAAAAGTAGTTTTGATTTGATCACTTAGGAGCACTAACACCTGGTTGTAACCTGAGAACCCATCTAAGAGGGAAATCCTTTTTGACCCAACTACCTTCTGAAGTATATGATCCATTTTGGGCAATCGGTAGTTGTCCTTTAGCGATGCTCTGTTTAAATTTCTGAAGTCAATACAGAGTCTGATCTCTCCTGTATTTTTCCTAATAGAAACTAAGTTTGATACCCATTCTGAAAATATAATAGGTACTATAATGCCAGCATCATGCATCTTTTCAATTTCAGCTTTAACTAAGGGAAATAAAAGTGGATTTATCCTCCTCAGTTTTTGTTTGAAGGGCTTTTGATTTTCCTTAAAAGGAATCTTGTGCTGAATGATGTTGGCATCGTATGATTTTAGGTCTTTGTATCCCCAAGCAAAAACATCTTTAAACTCTTTGAAGAGCTCTATATACTACAATTTTATGTGAGCTGGGAGAGTGTTGGATAGTTTAATCATCTTGGGTTCTACTAGGCTGCCTATGTTATGTTCTTCTACATCTGTTTCCACAGGCTCCATTCTTGGTTCTTTGGCTACATCGTTAAAATCGAAAAGGTGTTCTAAAGGTGTTAGACCTCTCAGAATTTTATCATTTTTGCATTGTAAGACTTCCAAGTCTTCTTGGTCTGTGTTGTCATTTACCTCTGCTTCAAAAGGATTTTCATAATGATTTATATCAGCAATATATTTCATTTTAGCTTCTCGGATTTCTTTAATATATGGGCAGTTCTGATTATGGCTAGATTTTGATGTTGGTATGGTGAAATAATTTTCTGACTTTAAAAAATCATCTATGTGTTTGTCAGAATCAAACACTTGCCATTGATCTTCGTTATCAGGTACGGCTGGTCTATGTTTTACTTTTATACTGAATCGTTGATTTATTTCAGGTGTCTGACGATTGTTGGCATTGAAAGCGAGTTCATTTGCTAGATGATTCAATTCTCTTGGAATGAAAATAAGTTCATATTCTTCAAAGGTTTTTAATAGATCAAGGGCAGAGTTTCGATATTCCCTAAGTCTTGGGTTTTTAGCTAAGTATTCTACTTTGATTTGTTTTATGATAAGTTCAGAATCTCCTAAGATTGATATCCTCTGGGCTTGAAACTGTTTGAGTAGTTGTAAGCATAGGAGAAGTGCTTCATACTCAGCAATATTGTTAGTGCATGGGAAATCCAATTTGTATGAAAAACTCTGTTTTGTATTTTGAATCCACACACCTGCTCCTGCACTTGTTTTATTACAAGATCCATCAAAATTTATTTTCCAAAGTATGCCATCCTTATTTTCATTTTCTTGTTGCTGTTGATTGTCAACGTTTTGAATTTGATCGGAGGGAATATTGGATTGTTGTGGTGAACTGATTGGGTCTATGTTTTCTTTATCTTGTTGAGTAATGTCATCTTCATTACATAAGATAAAGGAATCTAAACTTGATTGAATAGAATAGATTGGAGAATTGTTTGGTTTGTCCATGTTGCTCACCATGTACTTCATGTGAGATTCCCTGTATAGTCTTCTGTTATGGTTAAAAACAGGGATGGTGGCATAAGACATGTCCATTTGAAGGCTTCCCTGAAGTTTGGCTCCCCACAATCTTGATAAGAGCATGCCATACTTAGGGGGAATGTCAGCTACAACTATATCCATAACCAGACTTTTAGCAAGAATATGAGCTAGAGTAACACATAAATCCTTGATTAAACCCAAACATTTGACTCAGCTCGAGTCAAAAGAATACAAATCTTTGTATGGTTTAGTAATCTCTAAGCCTAAGCTCTCCATTACCACCTTGGGCATTAGATTGTGTGAAGCTCCCGAATCTAACATGGCATTGTGTAAAATTTTCTCATGTATGTTCAAGCTAACATAGAAGGGAGGGACAGCCCCTTCTTGGTATTTTCCTTCAACTTCTGGACCAAACAACAGCTCAGGTTTGTCATCTGTCAAGTTTAAAGTGTCTGTATCACTTCCTAAGTTCAAAGCTTTCAAAACTTGTTTTTTGTACACTTCTTGGGTTATTAGTTCAACTAGGCGGATGGTGAATTTTATATTGGCAATCTCTCCCTCAAGGCTGAAAGGGATAATTGACTTATTTGTATTTACATCTGTCTTTTCAATTGAATTATTTTCAGCAACTTTGATTTGCTGAACTTTATTTGGACTGGTAATTGGGATAATTTGATTAGGACCATTAGCTGAAGTGCTAGGGGTACTCTGTTCAACATTTGGCTGGACACCTTTGTCTTTGTTTGAATCTGGTTTTTTAGTCGAAATGTTGGTTTTCTCTGCTGTCTTTTTGGGCTGATTTTCTGTGTTTTTCTTGATAGCAGTGCTAGTGTTCTTATTTTTTGATTTATCTATGTTTCCCTTGCTCCTAAGATCATACTGTTTGTGTATCTCCATGATTGCATTTTCAAAACCTAATCTATAGTCATCAGAATCTTCATAGGTGTTTGTATTTTGATCAGAGGAGAAAAAATCTTGTTCTTCCTCAGTGAGGAAAACATCATCCCCATTATCTGATCCAATCAAGTTTACATGGGATTCTTCTAACCTTTCCAACTCCCTATCTTCCTCATATTGATCTACATAGTTTTGTTGGAAGGGAGGTCTAATCTGTTGGCCATTTTCATTCTATTTGTCTTGATTTTTTTCTCTTCTATAATTTTGATTTCTATTTCGAGGAACAACTTGATTTGGATTTGCTTGTTCTTTATTAATTATACTCATCGCTTTCATCATTTCTTCCAACATCCTCTCCATTTTAGAGCTTGAAGTAGAAGGAGTGGACTCTTCTCTAAAAGACACTCTCTTTTCAGTTTTCATTCTTGCTCTCTTCTCCATCAAGTTGACTTCCACAGAAAGAGCACCCTGTTGCATATCTTCCAGAGTTGCAAAATTTCTTTCTCTCAGCTGATAGGTCATGTCAGAGTCAAACCCTTCAGGAAATTTATTTAAAGCTGAGCCCTGTGGAGGTTTCAGTTCTGGGGAA
This sequence comes from Pinus albicaulis, assembly GCA_034641835.2. Taxonomy (NCBI): domain Eukaryota; kingdom Viridiplantae; phylum Streptophyta; class Pinopsida; order Pinales; family Pinaceae; genus Pinus; species Pinus albicaulis. The sequence goes on along the minus strand of JAXQQM020089203.1, from coordinate 24,329 downwards.
AGTGCATTATACACACTATTGAACCTAGTGCAATAAGCTTGCACACTTTCCCCAGTATTTCTATGGAGGTTCTTGTAGTTAGAAAGGACTTGGAGAGGGTTTTTCTTTACTTCCCATTTGTTTAGGAACGTTTGATGGAAGCCTTGGAGATCATTAATACTATGGGGGGCTAGACCTTTGAACCATTTTCTTACTTCTCCCCCTAAACTCTGATCATGTAACCTTAGCTTGATAGAATCATCATCGATTTCATTTCTGTCAAAGTATTCATTCATTTTATCTACATGTTGTGATGCGGTTGTAGCATTGTTGGCATCATACAATGGAATTTTGGACTGATAGTCCTGTGGAAGATTAACTAATGGTACAGGAAGGACTAGGGGAGCATACCATGCTGCCATGATAGGTGGTGGGGGCGGATTTATAATAGGAATGGTGGGCTGAGGTGTAATGGTTTGAACAGTGGATGAAGGGTGAGCAGAAGTGGATGGATCAGAAACAGATTGTTGAGCTGACCTTGGATGAGAGACACCTAAGTTGTGAAGGAAATGTAAATCAGGTGGTGTGGTTTCTCTACTACCAGGTTGTTCACTTTGTTCTGGGGATGAAAGTGAGGACTCAGAATCTATCTGAATTATATCATCAAGTGACCTAGTTCTAAAAGGATTTCTTAAGTCAACTTGTGATTGGTGTAGGGCTGCGAGATTTTCAGGGACTGAATTAGATTTCAAGGGTAATCTGAAAACAGTTGAAAATTTTATCTTGGAAGACTTCCTAAGTATACTTTCAGGGTTGTCAACTTCTTCCAGTGGGTTTGGGTCAAGGTAGGCTCTAGTATAGATCTTTCTAGGAGCCACTATGCTATGTTTTTTAGACCTAGCTAGAAAGAGAGTTTAACCAAATCTGACAATATTTAAGAGGCTAACTGATCTTTTCGGAAGAAGGAAATTTTTAATCTTAAAGCCTTCTAGCTGAGTTTTTATGATGCTATTAAGACTTGGGATCTTCCCATTGGAGTCTTAAGGTCTATTTTTGGGATTGTGGAGTCGCCAAGTGGAAATTTTAGCTCCTTTAGAGGCAAAGGTTGTATGGTCCACCACCAAGTTTATTATGAAGCCAAACTGAAATGTTTTGGGTTTTTCTGAGTTTTATGATCTTACAGGTTATGAGAGTGTCCTAAATCTGTCTTAACACTTAGCTAGGGTGTCAAAACGTATAGAGTTCACTCTTATGTCTTGGTAACTGAATCTTTCAAGGTTTGATAAGGTTTTCTAATCATCCTAAGGGTTACTTAGTTTTTCACTGATTCAAAAGATCCTATCATGATTACCATTGCTTGGTAGTGCTTGAAAAAGGTTACTTATGTTATACTTAGATAGTGAGTGTTTTGTTTTTCAGACTTTACTCAGAGTCCCACCGTGATCGCCATTATGTTGGTGTCCCGTGTTTTGATAGTTTGGCAAATCAAAATACAAAGCAACATCAGAACCAATCTTTAGAGTTACAGGATCTAGTCCTCCTGTTCTCAGAGAGGGATCTCTCAAAGTTTGTTTTGCAAAGGTTTATCTTGTGTGCTTTTAGTATTGGTTTTAGACTAGTTATTAAGTGCAAGTATTTGTTTGTTTGGTTGGATTGAATTGATATAGCAGAACATAAAAGGTCTAGGAAAGATATATAGGACAGTAAAATATCTGTTTCATTGGGAAATGGAGTCAAAAAGAGGTCATAACACACTCATCAAAGGATATGGGATATCAAAGGGCAAATCTAACTTGGCCACAGGATCCTTTTGTTTTTGGAATGGGATGAACATTAATGATTTGGAAAGAGAGTTTTAATTCTCAACAAAGGGAATTTGAAAGCATAATTTGAAACAATAAAGAGTTCTTTGATAGACAGGGCTAACCATAAATTCTACAAATCACACCTTTAAGCAAACAATGATTTCAAAAAAACTTTCAAAGTAAAATCTAAGATTCGGGGAACACCCTATTTCCTTAAAGATTTTATTCGAAAGGACTTTAGAAAACATATAATATTTACTGATAATCACAGTCATAGAAGAGGGAACACCTAAAAATATCTATGATCATAATTATAACGACCTTTAAGCCAACTGTTTAAGTGAGGACAAAGGGCAAGATCAAAACAGACTCCTCTGATTCACTATAAGAAAAGAACTTCAAAGGGAGACTTCAATAACAGCTTTTAAGTGGCAACAGACAAGCAGGGAGAACCATAAATCATGCTGAAACCAACTGTTCGAACTATTAAGGAAATAAACAAGCATGAAGACTAAAGAGAAAGATTAAAGCATCTAAAATACTTCAGCAGAAGAAAACATAAAATAGTGAAGGATGAACAGGTCTAAGGTGCTTCCAGGAGTCATTTCTTAGCCCAATACTTTCTATCCTACTGTAGTAAGAAATTATGGAACATAATGAAAACAAGGGAAAACATGAAACAGTTCAGAATACTTCACGAACAGCCAAGCTCATGAATCCAATGATAGAGCCTTCTCAGGAACAAACATGCAACAACATCATCAAGACCTCCAAGACTTCAATTTGTTCTTCAACTTCAAAGGACTATGTATTGATTTCAGAGAGTTTCAATATTACAGCTTGTGATCAAACAACAACCAACCCTTCACTCATCTTCTGAAGAAGTATATATAGAAGAATGAGGAGGTGAGATCTGATAAAAGATCTCAATTACAATTAATACAGAGTTAATGTCTTCTTGGCCTTTGAAGGGCTCAATGAAGAAACTGTACAGGTGTTTCACTGTATTAATTGATTTACACTTATGAATTAAGCTCGGTGGGAGCTTAGTTGACCTTTGAGGCTCTATGTGACGCTAGGGTTACCTTGCAAATGTCTTTTGCATTAATTTTTATTGCAGAAGTAACTTTTCCGGCTGTGCTGAGGCAAAAATCTTCATTAGATCAATAACTTCGGCCCCTGATTGAGTACTTTGAGGAACATGTGGCATTGTGGCAGCTGAGAGGAATCGATTTGCCTCAGATTGTGGCAGTGGAAGCATTATTGCTTGATAAAAAACTTTAGGTTTTCTATAAACTATGTTTTATTCGGGGATTAGGCTTTTGATAAGCATCTTAGACGTAATCCCCGCAAATCTGTCCTTTAATCCTCTGTTTTGGTGCATTTTTGTCTTCGACGCTGAAACTCTTTGTCTGTACCCGATTTGTTGTGTTCTTTGCTGTTGTGCAGGGCTGCGCAGGGTTCATAAGGCATCCATGCCTGAGGAAACACTGAGGAAACGTGCATTTCTACCCTGTGAATGATTTCCTTTGACGAATCGAAGATGGGAGGGTCGTCACCCTCCACCTCTGAATCTTCTTCGAAAATTGCGAGAAAATGATAAAAACCCTGCAAAATACGAAAAATATTAAGAAATCCTACTTTTATAGGTTGATTGCATCGGAGGGCGTGTGGAAGGAGCGGGGCCGTTGGATGGCATCATCCAACGGTTGGGATTAATCGGGGAGATCATAGAATGGGCAGAAGAAAAATTAAATTCGAGCCGTCGATCATGCAGAGATCGATGGTCGAGATTGAATGAGGCGGTCAGAGGAGAAGGATGAATCTGAACCGTCGATCGTGCAGAGATCGACGGTCGGGATTGGGCAATGGAAAGTCAAATAGAGAGATCAGGCGATGAATTATGGGTCGTCGATCTGCAAATCATATTTACGGCGGAGATTGATTTGCACTATACAATGGCCCGGCTATCATGCGTGCACCTTCGTTAACCATCGAGCAACTTTGGTGAGCGATCACCGTTGGATCAGTGGGCCTAGATCGGACGGTCCACAGTGATATCGCTGGGCGTCCAGCTCCGAACATTAACGTGCGATGGACGACGGATGGACAGCGGTTTACAAATAGTACATGGGACACGTGTCAAGCGATGTATGGAATCGCTGGCCATCGGGAAAAAACCTCCCTCTGCCGAAGAGTGGTGCGATAAAAACCACTTGGTTTTGCGAAAACAGCGCACGGCTGGGGGGTCCACAGGGAGGTGCACTCCGCACTGTCAGATCTATGGATTAAATCGACAGTCGAGATCGATCTACAACTTGCACAGGCGGAAAAATTAAATAAAATGAATTTCGAGGGTTTAGATAAATATCAAAGGTTTTTTAATGGTTTGCAGAGAAATATTTGTTTAAACCGGATAAGCGCCCGACAGGCTCAGCGCGCGGTCACGGTGCCAGGGTGTATGGGTGGAAAGGCTATGGACTTAGCCCAAGGGGGCTTAAGCCCAATATATATAACAGAATGGGTTTTTAATGGTTTTTCTCATGATTTTCAAAGGTTAGAGGGTTCCGATAAGGCCAAGAGTGAGTCTTAAACCTTATAAAGGGGATTTTGATGAGGGGAAAGGGTAGAAATGTGAAAATGAGGGATTTTTGTGGGAAATAGGGGGATATAAAGATGAGGTTAATTTGGGAAGAAGGGAAAGGAGAAAATGGTGTTTGTAGCAATATTTTGGCTTTGGAAATAAGCAGGATTTCAGAGTCTTTTGGGGATGAAAACAAAAGTATAGGATCTGGACAGAGGCAGGAGGCCTTTAAGAGTCTTCAAGAGCCAACAATTTTTAGTAATAGAATTTGTTCCTTGAAGGCTCAAAAATAGATTTAGCCACCTTTTTGGGATAATCAAATTTTACAGGTGGCTAACATGATAGAAATTTGGTGCGTTGTAGGGTAGTCTTGTCATGAAATAAATGTAATGTAGTTACTAGGTAGGTAGGGGGAACCATTTTGGTGGAACTTGGCCATAAATGGGACATCTATCCATGCATATTTATTTAAGAACAAATTCACCTAGTGGATTATCATTGTATGGGAATCACTTTAGGATCTAGACTACTGTGCACATACTAACTAAAGGGATATTAGTGAAACCCACAAAAGTGTTATGGGTGCTTTTATATAAATAGGTTTGCTTGTGTTCTCATTGGTTAGTTATGGGAAAATTACAATAAAGTAAGCGAAGTTATAGGAAATTTTATAGAAATAGTTGTTCTTGTGCTCTCATTGGTTAGGTATGGGCAAATGACAATAAAGTAAGAGAAGGATTTGACTGTTGGACAATTAGAGGAATGATTCCACACAAAAGCAAGAGTGGTGCTGCAACACTTTCTAGGCTAATGTATTTTTAAGGGGTTCCCCCACCATATGACTAGAAGAAGAGAATGGTCATTCCATATGCTCTAAAAGTGTTGAGGCTTCAACGAGGTCACAAGTATTCTCTGCTAGGAAGGCTTTCCAAATATGTTGGCTAGCATCACTATGACACTATTATGGAATTAGAAGGGAAGATAAAGGCAAAGGCTCATGTATCATATGAGAGAAGGAAGCAATTGGAAAAATTGAGATCAAAAGCAGTGGAGTTAGCAAAAAATCAGCTTGCCCCAGAGATGGATAAGATAAAACTTGACAATATATTGGTCAATTTCCTTGACCCTTTATTGGTTATTCAGAAGGAGTAAGAATACACCACCGTTAATATCAAGGTAACCCCTAGCAGATCAAGGGCTACAAGTTGTATTTTTCTTCTGAATATCAACATACCACAACCATGCTTACAACTAGGATATGTTTTTTGAGGAGGAAAAATCTCTTCGAGATCAACATCAAGAATCCATTGCAAGAAAAAAGTACAACTTGTGGTGATTCTAGATGAGCATAGGTGAATAGCTACAATAGATGTCAAATGTGGAAATTATGGAGGAAAAATATGAAATTCATCTTCCTTTTGCGTTCGAGCGAGAGGAAAATCAATCATCAATGAAAATTCAAAAATTTTAAGCTGAGCAAGATGAACCAAATTGGGGGCAGAGTTTGGGGAACCTTCGTAAGTGAATGGGGCCTATGTGATATGGCTATGAGTTATCTACCCCCACACAATATGATATGAAAATAGTAAACATTGTATGCATAGGGTTAATTAACCCCACACATAGGGATTACATAGGATTTTTTCCCACGCCACATGCTCATGAACTAAAATCTCACTTTACTGTCAATATGTGCATATGCAGCAACAAGAAATATATTCAATTTTACTGGTTGGGTGGCTCTAAGAAACATGCTCGAACGTGTTTGGGTGGGCGCCCTCAACTGAAACGACCTGACCTGAACAGGTTTGGGCAGGTGCCCTCAAACGAAACAACACGACACGCCTGACTGAATGAAAGCACAAGGGAGAATTTCACTATGGCTTGTGTAATGGTACACTCATATCAATGCTAAGATTAACCAATCATACAATATCAACTATTATATAAACATTAGCAATCAAACTATGTTTCTAATTAAGCTTTATAAGATACACATGTTGGCATAGAGATAGTAAGGCTATGTACTTATTACTATGATTCTGGTCAGTGTTAATAAGGTATGAAATGAATAGGGAAACAAATATCATTATGTCATAACAAGGAGCTTAGCTTGAATATGGAGTTCCTGGACACTTTAATCTAAGACCCGTATTAAGGATATCATGTTTATATGAATATCTGTTATTCCATTACGTGTAGTTACATCAAGAAAATCTTGGTCACTGATTCAATGGACTTGATTCATTAGTACTAATAGCATAGTGAAATCAATAAGCTTATAGATTCAATATAGCTTACTACTAGCTTAAGTAAGGTGATATAGTGATAGTTACTAAGCTTAAGATGGGCATCATAGGTACAATAAGAGCTCTTATATATACCAATATATTTTTAGTTCCATATAACTCTTATCATTGTAACTAATACATCAGAATCATAGAAGAGAGATAAGGGTGAATACATTACTCGGCTTAAGCTAATCCAACTCTTTTCACTAATCAAAGCTGGAAAGAGCATATTCAATGATATCGAGCTAGAACAGGAACAAGCATATCTCAATATTGAGCCTACATTACACCTATTTCCACATTAGCTATTGAAGTACAAGATGATTTATTAGGTAGAATATTGTATGCTATTACTCTATCCTTAACCTGTATGATGAATATGGACATTGTAGTATACACTAGAGTAACACTGAAACGTACTTTTTATAAAATACCAATATGAGATAATTTACATTAGGGAAACACTATCCTCATATAAAATATACAAGATTATGGATCCGGATATGATCTGAGCCTATACTACGATATGCATGTTTTTTATCACTTTATTATGATATATTGATTGGCCTAGGATTAAGGGACATTTCAACATCCCAGAGCATTGGACAATACACCATTAGCTTGGCACCTTGGTACAAGGGTTTTAAGGGTACAATTGAACGAAAAACTATAAAGGATAGTTGTGTGTCTTACATGATTAGCGGCATCATAGAGGAAATTAATGAGACAACATTAAGAATTATAGAGTTGCATATTTGCAAGTGGACTCAGGATTACAAGGAATTTCTGGAAGCATTAATGACTGGGAATGATAAGATTAAAGAACCATTCATAAGGGACTATAAGGAATACAATACTGATACCAGATTCCATTTAGAGGTGTCATTGTATGAAGAGAATATGAATATTTCACTTCAAGAGGCCCTTTTAAGGAAATTCAAACTGACTACTACAATCAGTACAAGTAACATGCATCCTTTTGGCTCAAAGGGAATCAATCATAAATATGAGACCCCTGAGCAAGTTTTGGAGCACTTCTGTCATATCCATCTTGAATTCTATGAAAAGAGAAAGAAAGTCCAATTGGACAACCTTCAACTTGATTTGTTTAAATTGGACAATAAATTCAGATTCATCCTAGGAGTGGTAAATGGAGAAATCATAGTGAACAATAGGAAACATGCAGAGTTTCTTACAATCAAATAGATGAAAAAACACAAACAAAAAACTAGATAATAATCATGAACAAGCTTAATATTGAATTATGAACTATAAATGAACTTAAAAAATGTGACACTACGAAACTGGTCAAGTGCACAAGAAAAAATATCCTGGACATGACCCTGGTTGACAAGTTGTATTGCTCATGATGCAAGAGGACTTGTACCTGCGCTGCCAAGTCATTCAAAATCCATAATTATCTATACAAAAAATAAAAGTAATGGATGTAGTATTTTTTACTCTAAAATGCATTCTTATGATAATGTTAGAACATATGTTGAAAATGTCAAAACATACCTGAATAAGCTCCTCTTTATTTCAAGAACAATTTATTGGAGTCGTCTGAACTTGGAACAAGCCTCCCATGATCTGAAAGAGTAGCAACTAAGCCACTAGCAACTTTTTTGTTTCTACGTTGGATCGGGGGAGGTTTGCTCCAAGATTAAATCACTCCAATAAATTATTCTCTACTAAACAGGGCCAACCACTTGAAGGTGGAAGCTCTTATGGCCCCTCCCCCCCCCCCTTTCACATTACACTCAATTCCCCAATACCCAATCTATATTTCATTTTTTATTTTCATGAGTAGAAAAAAAAATATTCAATAACTAATAAAAAACAATGCAACAAAAAGTATGCAAGGAAACATTGAAATTAGTGCTTGACATAAACATAGTATGATAAATGAGTTTTTTATATAATGCAAAAAACGTTCCAAGTATGGTAACATTTGTCTTATAATAATACAATATTTTACATTATCAAATTTTCTTTTTCTTCATCCTACTTCTAAAGCTCATAACTACATCATCAACATCATCGTGCTCTACTCCTGTTTTGTGCCTTTCCTGCACTGCTGATCTAGTTGCGTAGTCACAATGTCTGGTCTCATCCAATGACACGACATTGCCTATAAAAACAGATAATATTAAATTTTAATTGTCAGTTTTTAAATATCATTGAACTATTTTGGTAATATTAATAAAAAAAATTACAATGAGATTATTTACCTAGTGCACCAGTTGTCACCATTGGGACCGTTTCCCTGTCTTCCTCTCTGGTGGTAAGATCCTCAAGTACAACATTCTCTGTCATTTAAAAAAAAAAAATTATAAGGACAACCATCATGGTATAATTAGAAAAAAATATAAGTGGAAATTAATTACTGTCATGGTCCTCGCTGATAGTAGCATTTTTGGCCTGGTCCCCACTACAATGATCAAGTTTCACGTTAGGAACATGTTCTTCTGGCAATATTTCGCTCTCAACGCACTACTCTACAACTGGGTTATTTGGTTCGTTGAAAGTGTTGCTCCCATGATTTAAACAAAGTTGTTAGAAAGTAAATTTATTGAAGAAAAAAAACATATTGAAAGGTTAACATTTTACCTTATCAGGCATTCTGGATCTTGGGACCCGTCCCAAGCTTCTACGATATTCAACTACGGCTTCATAGATGGAATGGAAAGCGATATTTTTATCCTCCTCTGTAGTTTTCGTTCCAAATTCATCACCCTACATTACATATGACTGTGTATTTTTAATGTTATTTGATGGGATTACAAAAACGTTGGAAGGCAATACAATTAATTATAAGATGTTTAGCTAGTTACAATTCTTGCGGCTAATTTCAAGTAGCCGCCTTGGCCTAGCTTGTGATGGCCCTTTTTTTCAATCGTAGCTTTGGTTGCCTTCGAGGTGTCAGGAAACCTATCATCAAAAGATATAAGTAAGATATGACGTAGCACACTTTTATTTTAGACATAGAGAAAATTAAAGCTATTGAATTAAAGTTGTATTTTACCTTGCGGGTCTAGTTGGCATTTTTCCTTCTTTCTTTGCCCTTTTCTCTTTTCTGTCATGGATGAGTGCTCTCCACTCACTCTCTGGAACTGTGAGAGGATGATCGTATCTAGGGTTAAATTGAAATTGCATCCTATAGGTGTCACTGGTATATTTCAAATATTTGCCAGCTACCCAAGCCACCGTTGTTCTGTCAAATGTGCCCACCCCAAAAAGGGCATCTAGATAATCTAGAAGTTCTTTTTTTAGGTTGGAATTTTGGGAATTCCACCCTATGCGTATGGTTGGGCCAAAAATTACCAACGCATGGCTCTCCAAAAACCTGTAGAACTCATTGTTTCCTACACAGAAAAAATATATTGTCATTAATTTAAAAATAAAAATTATGATAAAATATGTTTTAGATAGAGTACATGAAATAGTTGAAATATTAAAACTTACCTGGGAGTTGTACGTGCTTTATAGGGACACCTTCATCATTCACCAACAACGTGCCATTAATGGTCCCCGTGGAGCTGACACATGTAGCTCCAGGAAACGCAATAATATAGTTGGCCATATCAGCCTCATCACTGCCAACATGTTCAGCGGTTGGCTAGGTGTCTTCTTGGGCAGGGCGCATTTCTTGGCTGCCACATAAAGGCATAGAAGGTGTACAAGAGGGTGGCTCAGAAATATCTTGACCTTGTGTTCCACTACCACCAACACCGAGTGCAGCAAGTGTCAGATAACGCTACATACAAAAGAATTTTTTTGTTCGTTTAGTTAATGCAAAAATTAAAAATCAAACTATCACAATTCATCTCATGCAGAACAAAAAAATTATCCTTTTGATTTTTTATTATTACCTTATATGTTTCTAGCTGGGTCATAAGTTGTGTTATCCTCATTTCTATTTCAGGTGTTTGAGGCGAAGCGTCTACCAAATTCTCAAATTCCAACGTTGCTTTTCATGCCTTTTTTCACAACGACAACAATGGACATGGGGATGATGAAATTTCTTCCTCATAGAGGAAATCATCAGGCATACCATGGCTAGGTGTCTGCATATTTGAACAAAATTAATAATATTTCAATTATGTAAATAAATAAAATACCTGAAGATAGAGCAATGCCGGCACTTTACATGTTCTTCCGCTAGCCCCTTTCCACGATCATCCTATCTCGGGGTTGTTCCTGGACTTCCCTGATCAGTCTACCACATTGCAATAAAATTAGAAATTTGAAAACTTGACAACAATATCTAACTTGAAAACACAAAATGAAAACTGCAATAATTTCTAAATTTACCTTTCTAATACATAAACTTTGTGCATTAAAGTGGCCCTGGAGTGGTTGAGTATAATTAAAATTAAGGGTTGTAAGCCAAATTTTTATACTTAGCCCTTGCTAGTAGACAATTTCTGCAAAGTAGGTAGATTAGATTAGGCTAAAGAGATTTTTAGTGAATCTTGGAATGGTATCCACAGATGGGGTAGTCATCATAACTATATAATGGGAAATATGAAAAATAATAATAACTATGGATTCGAACCATGTAAGCTTGAATAGGATTTTCACCTTGAGGATGGTTGATGTGAAAATTTCAAGCCATAGGTGACTAATGTCTCTGTGGTCTCAATCAAATGGGTAGATTACTATATTTAATTAATGCCAAAATTAAACCATAGCCTTCATCACAAAATATCTTTAAATTAAATAGCAAAGCATAAAAATAGCTTCAAATTTTCAATTAACTTACAAGGAAACCTCCACAAGCTGCTAGGTAAAAATATACAGAGATACCAAAATAACACCCTGAACTAAGCTTGTACATCTTGCTTGAGAAAGTGCACTGAAAAAAATAGAAACAGCATAAAGTTGTTGTATGGCCTGTTGGAAAGCCTACAGAGCCTGTTTATATGATTGTATGGAACTGCTCCATACATATGTACAAAACTGTGTAGCACCTGTACAGACTGCTGCATGTTGTCGAGATTTTCCTCAACTGAATCCCTTCTCTCTCTCAGTTACATGACCACTCAAGCATGATAGTATGGGTGGAAACCTCTACCTTGACCTGTCCTTATACGTTTAGTTGAGAATCTATTTTGAAATTACTCCTAGTCTAAGTCATGCAATGAGATACAATTTTTAGACTCGTATGCTAAATATAAGACTTCACTTTTTTTACTAAAGAAAATTACAAAATACAATTAATTTCTCTTTTAATAGAACTAATTTTCAATAATGTATCAAACTAGTCACACATTCACACCAAACATATGTATAAATTGCTTCCCAAGCTATAATTCTCAACAATTTTCATTTCTACATGTTTCAAAGTTCATAGTATGAAAGCCAAAAGAATTCAATCTTGTATTGTTCATTCTAAGTTGGTAGGAAACAAGAATTGGAACTTATCGAGCACAACCTCTCTCAGAACAATAGATTTCAGATCTGCACATCATCATACTCACCATAAAACATTCTGCTTCATTTAAGTTTTCAATATTATAGTCAATTATGTATTTTATTTCTATTGTATGTTTGCATAAACATACAAGATCTATCTATGTCAAGGAACACAACATTCCTGAGGTTATCTCTTCATACCAAAATTACTCTCTAGACTTCTAGTGTGACTTGTGGATCCATCCCAGTGAGATGGTATATTTAGGGATCAGATAATAACAGAAACATAAAGAGATTATTATCGAGTCTGAGGGGTGTAAGGTTCTAACTTCTCTAAGTAAAGCTTTCAGCAAACTCAGACCTTGTCGTTTGGATGCAGTTCGGTGACCTGCAAAAGGTGTCGAGGACGTCCTCACATCCACTCTAGATGCAATCCATGTGAACCAGTGCAATATTGATCCAACTAATAGGAAAGCATGAAAACCCTACGAGAAATTCATTTAATCTACATTTTTCATATTATTCAAGTGAATTGTGCTTGAAAAACAATAACATCTATCTGATATGGATATTTTGATCTGGTCAATATAAGCTCAGTTGCAGTACTTGAAGGTCAAAATGATATGTACGTAGGCATGATAAGTCTAATAATTCCTTGACTGAGATTTCCTCAGTTGTTGTACCTATGCACAATGAGATTGCGACGAGAATTACTATCACATGTTGACAATTGTAGGATCACTATGTTTTTTCACTGCAATTTGTATCATTGTGTCAATTCAACGCATACATGAGGTATGTTTTCATATGGAAAGCACTCTAACCTTTGACAAGGTAAATTCATATAGGGTTTTTTATGACAAGAGTAACACCTAATCTTTATATGAAACAAATTCATTTCAAAACACCAAGTTAGGGACTATTTCAAACTTATGTTCACACCTTTCTTGGTTTATTTCAGTTCTGTTTATGCCAACTCTTAGCTTAATTACTTGACCTTAAAACTATAACAACTACGTAATAAATTAAAACCTTTGTCAAGGACTTGTCAATATATAGTTCTAGAATCACCTTTCAAAATTATGCCCCCCTTTTAGTCTAGGCTAATGGTGTGATTACCTTAGTGATCCATTAGTTGATTGATGTCCCCATTAATGTGATACATATATAACAGTTACAAACACATACAGAGTCTCCCTGTTTCAGTTCTGTGAGGGCCAGAACTGCCTCTAGTTGCAATTTTTGTACAAAAATTTTCCTAGATAATTCTGGAATGTTGCAACAAAGCCACATTTCAACGTAATCTCACTGTCTACCAGCCAATGCCCCAATAAAATGTCCTGAAATTAAAACTTCCAAAAATTACCATTTTTACTTCCTCTCTCCAAATCACTTGTAAAATATCTAAGATGAGAAAAAATTATCATAGGCTAGTGTCCTACCAACCAAAGGGGAGATGGTTTCATGGGAACATGAGGAATGCCATTTTTGCACATCCGATGCTACCCTAATGAAGTAAACTTCTAAATTTTATTTGCTGCAACCAATGATTTAATTTTATAGCATTCATCTCACCTTGATAGGTCTTGGTGTCTAGGCATCCATTTTAAATAGAGACTGGTTATATCTGTTATTAGAACCTCGTCTCTTTCTCTTTCTTATTTATCCAGAGACAACCATCATCCATATTACAGCCAATGAGCCCTCACAGGATCTTGTTCTCTAGCATTGTAATTAATATTTATATAGTCCCAAAGATGTTAAATTCTTGTGCCTCCACTGTTGTAATCTCTGTTGTGAGTCATTCCTTTGATTATCATTGTACTTTATCATTTCTAGGATTTTGAGATTGTTTCATTGTCTAACTTGTGCCCATATTTGGATCTTCCAATATTCAACTGAATCCTTAATATACATTAGAATATATAATAGTTTGTGTATACCCATGAAGATTTCAAGGAAGCAGAGGCTCAACAATAATAACCATTGGAGTCATGTGATGATAAATCCTTTGAAGGGTGAATGCATCAAGAGTAGTGGTTTCCAATAAGTATTACGTAGACATTTGGCATAGCCCCATAAGAATATTGCTAGGGAATTTAGTATTTACTCAAATGACAGGTCAACAAACCAATTCCATACTTCCTGTTACTATGTCTTTTTAATTCATGACATTTACAGCACATGAACGATTTACAATTGGGAAAAAGGTTATTTTTCCTAGCTTTATCCTGGCAAATATTAGACTATAAAATTGACAAGGCCATGTGTGTTGGCTTCTACATTATTTTTTCCCTAGAAAATTGTATTGAGTTTATTGGATTTCCCTGAAAATGATATAATACTTGGCTACAAGTATTGTTTTGGAGAATTTCAGTCACATTCTCTGTATTGAACTATCTTCATCTTTGAGATATAATTTTCATTCTTTTCAGCCATTGCACACAAAAATTTTATTTTCCTTAGCCAGAGTTATGGTTGCAGGGTTGTCTATGAAGACACTTGCTGCAAGACAAACTAGAAACAACAACTTAAGGTCATACAATACAAAAATGCAACATGTTGATTCATGATTGTCAATTCTAACATGTGAATTGTGATACACTGCACTCAAAGATAATATAAGGATTAGATAATGTCCAACGACCATACATATACAACAGTGTGAATACAAAGGGAGTGTGAATTGAGATTTCTAAGTACTGCTCCTATAAAATAAAATAAAAGATCAATTAAGTAAAAAGAAGATATAAACTAAACTATAATAGAAATGATTTTTATATTATAGTATAATGAAATGGAAGGGATGAGCTGTGATGAAGAAATATGAAAATACTATTGGAAACAAGAGAATACCCTCAGAGAATTAAAAAATCCTAACAGCATGACTAAACTTTAGTATCTTCTATGAGTAGAAATTTAAGGATGTAAATTCAAGAGTGGAAGCACAATATGTACAGTGGATTAAAACAACAAATATATTAGGCCCACTCTACACAAATCTGCAATCTAAGAATTCAGGATAAGAAGAGCAGGCTCCAACAACAATTGCATAAAAATCTTTATTACTCAAATAGAAGAATTTTACAGCAAGTTGTCATTTCACAAAAGCTCCTACTACAACCTACAAGCTAGACTCACTCTTATTATCTATTTCTACAAATGTCTAACTATTTTTCCCATCCTTTTCATTTATAAGTTAAGAGAAGGTGTTGTTAGAAAAAAGGCTAATGATAGCATTAGTGGTGCATCTCCCTTGAGCATGAACAACTCCCTCATAAGTTTGCCTTGTATGCAAGGCTTTTCTTTTAGAGTAGTTCATTATCATAGTAGATATAACTCCTCTCCTAAAGGTGCCTCATTCCATAAGTGTTCACTCATGAATGCACCTGACATGATGGTGTTAATCTCCTCAACTAGTGTGCCATACTTGGTGGGTGTGAACCAACAAATAATTCGTCTATCCTCGAAGGTGTCGTTATAAGATTCTAGCTATATTTAAGAATATTTCTGACTGGTGTACTATAATCTAGCTCTGCAATCCTTGTGCTGCTCAACTTCTCAAGGCTGAGGTGAGACCAACTCGGACCAACTAGGCAATCTAACATTCTTGAGATTTTTTTTTTTCCAATAACCCAAGTTTCTCCCCCAACTTGTCAAACTTCCCCTTTGGTAGGAGCTTTGTCAAACTATTAACCATATGCAACTTTGTCAGAATGTGGTCCAACACTACCAACTCCCTAATGAACTTGGAATCTTAGGAAATTGTATTGAATATCAATGTGTTTGAAATGGTCATGACATGCTGGATTTTCATAGAGATTGATGTAACTTTGATTCTCACAAGAGACAATATTGGGCTTCAAAAAGCAGTTGGTGACTACATTTATCACTCGGATTTTCCTTGAAGTTGTGGAAAAGGAAAGTAAATCCGAGGTAACCACAAACCAACCTTCAGATACAGAATCTAGCCAATCTGTATCCAGAGAGGGCTCTCTCTTTAAAATTTAGCTTTGTTCTTAGAAAATATTAGGCTAGTTATAAGTCCAAGAGTTTTGTTTGAATTTAAATGGTGGAATCCGCCAACTAAGGGCATGATTGAGTATTTCAGGCCATTGGGCTATGGAGTCGAAAGGATGGCTTTACTGGATTAAGTTTTTACACCAAATATGGCTTTGCAGGGCAAGATAGCCAAACAGAGAACAATTTTAGATATTAAAGTGAATAGAATGGATTTTGAAGGGATGAAAGGCAATTAAGAATCTTTCAACATGTTCAAAGAAAGAAAGTGAATGATTACAAATAAAGAGCAGTTAAGAATTCTTTACTATAGTAATCAAAATGTTTAAACCAGCGAAACAAGAGCAATTAAGAATTCATTGCTTATAACCAGTTTAGAAGAAAACATTTAGAATAATCACAATTGAAATCAGAGTACACTTAAGTAAATTCTGATTTATTCTTTTATGTCAATTATTCAGAAATGGAACACAGTGATATTATAAACAGATATAAAACTTAAAACATAGGATAGAAAGACTTATTGAACTGTAGTCTGACACATGAATCCTGCAAAAAGTCTTGAGCTTCAAATCATCATCCAGCAAGCCACAAAGAAGTTTCTCCAAAACAATTTTATTCCAAAAATTCAATGTTACAGCAAAGTAGAAGAATCCACCCTCAATACTCCAATTGAGGGAGTATTTATACAAATTCTAAACTAAAATATCTTGAAAAAAATATCAAAATTAGTTCACAAATCTCTCCAACTATTTTACATAAATAGAACTTAAGTAAAGGACACTCAAAATAATGCATCTATTTGGCACTATTTATTATGGATAGGTGATTACAAAGAGGAGAATTCGAATTTGATCCAACTCTTAGTTGATGATGAGGCATCCAAGTCACTAATTGCTTCCTTTCTTTGTGCATTCTGCTCCAACAATTCTGCAAACTTGGGGTCCAATGATATATTTTTATTTCTCAATCCGTAATATATATGTAAAAAGTGAAAGAGGTTATTGTGGAATAATATTTTTTTGAGATAAAAATCTTTTAGTTTCCTAAAATTCCTCTCCAGCTGTGCACAATAGGCTCTGTAAAAATATGTGTAAAACATAGTTTTACAGAGGAAGAAAAATAACCTGTAAAGATGTGCATGTATCTATCATTCTGAAATCACTGTGAAAAAAGTGAGATAGGTTTTTGTATATGGGTCTCTTAGGAATAAAAACCTCCTTCATTTTTGTATGATGTATTTTTTATTGGCCACAATATTCTCTGAAAAATGATGACTTAACTGGAATTTTCTGCAAAAAGTGCTTTCCAACATTGTTTAATATTTCCAAAACCATAATAGATGTTAGAAAAGTGAGAGAGGGTTTTGTATATTGTCCTCTTAAGAACATAAACCTCCTTCAGTTTTGAAAAATGCATCTTGGATTGATAACAATAGTTTCTGCAAAACAATGACTAAAACATGCAATTTCTGCAAAAATGTTCCTTCTTGTTGTATTTTTCATCTTTTCACTTTTTTGTTCTTTTCACTGTTTTACTTTCACTTTAAACAAAATTCAATGTTGGTGAAAGTATTTTCATTTCTTTTTACCATTTTACTGCCTCTGTAATTACTTTTACTGTTTACCTTTGACCGCTCTGTAACTTCATTTTAACTTTCACTCTGACTTTTACCTGATACACTTTAACCACTGATACTCTTTAACTATTCTTTACTGTGTCCTTTTACCTTCAATGTGTAGTTTAGGTTTTTACTGTCTGTTTCAAAAGTAAATCGTTTAATATCCTATTTCCTTTGTTTGTCTTTCAACTGTATGTTTGATCTTCCATCTCTGTTTGGATAGATTTGATAACACTCTTGGAGTAAACAAGTCTTATGACTAGTATTAAGACTGTTTATCCAAGGATGTGGTCTTCTAATCACCTGTCCAAATGCTGGTTAAAGAAAGCATTAGTTTTTGCATGGGAGGTGAAAGGTTTCATTTGATTTTGGAAGTCGTGAATTGAATCTATAATGATTTTGGGAGGTAAACCATGCTCCGAATTTGGATTATGAGATTTGGTGCATGTGTTGGAGTTAGGGGTTTCTTTTTAGTGGGTGAAATAAACAACACTAAGTGCATAGCAATTAAACGGTTGATATTGGCGGGTAAGCTTTGAATGAACAGTGATTTGAACAGGTACTGGTTGAGGCGGAAGAACACTGGAATACTCATTGCAATTCTCTTGACAGATAAGGTTGGCGGACTTAACAAATTTGAAAAGTCAAATTTCATGGAGGGTGTATTTCGTTTTTTTTTTGTGTATTTGAAATAAATGAAAAAAGGCATAATTTTAATTTTTTAGTGACGAAGTCAATAAGTCAAATGGGTGGCGAATTTTTTATTGTTTTGGGATGGCGTCGGCATGTCCCAGAGATGAGTCGCAAGCGGAAAAGGTGGTAAGTGGTTTCGCACGGGATGAGAGTGTGAGTTTGGGCGGATGGGCAACGAAGCAATACAGCGCTTGACACGTAGCAATGGCACTATTCACAAACCACTTTTATTTCGCGCGTTATCTTTCGGATGAGAAGTGCTTCGATGGAATCGTGCGGAAGCGTGATCTTGGACGGATCGATCCAACGGTTGACGAGATATGGAGTTGACGGATATTTAATGGGCGGGACCGACATGATTTAATATGAATTAATCATTTCGGGGGGCGTTTGATTGGAGGGTTCGGTTATTAATTAATCTTAAGGATTAATTAATCCCATATGGAAAAATGGTCGGGAAATGTTAAATGCGCAGGGATGATTTATTTCAAAGTTTGGTTTTAATTAAACTTTGGGTTTATTTTTCTGTTTTAAACATATATACATATGTTTAAACCTTTTTCGTATATTTTTAATATATGGTAATTAAACCAATGTGATTTTCTTACCATAGGGGGCGGGAATAGAATTAATGTTATATTTTAGCCAAAAGGGGGTATATTGTGGGTTTTTGATTTGAATAAATAGGAGTTAAATACTTTTGGCTAAAAAGTCATAATATAAGGGTTTTGGGGATATTACTATAAAAGGATTTATATATAATAGGAAAAGGTGATTTTCATAGGGAGTTAATATATAAATTAGAGTTAATATGACAAAGGGACAATGTAAACTCAAAATAATTAAATATAACCAAGAAAGTGAAGATTCAAAAGTAAATGGCATTATTATACTTTCATCACTTAGACTTAGAATAAAAGTGATTTTGAGGGCTTTTCATGAAATATTGAAGGATTTTCCTAAGTAAAATGGGATTTTACTTAGGAAAAGATTTTTGAAAAGTGAATGAATGTGATAATGGATGATTTCAAGTACTTAGGTCTTTTCAATTATTGGGCCGAGGGTCCGGTCCCTCCAAAAGTCAAGGAAATTCCTTGAGCCCCTTTAATCTTCAAATACCTTAATGCTTAGGGAGATTAGTGAAATGTTTAGGGAAAATGAGAGGGGAAGTTAATAATTTGCCTTTGCTCTGCTGTGAACTTTTTACAATGTAGTATCTGCCTTTGCACTTGTGATGAAAGTAAAATTGAACACATTTGGAACCATCATTCATCACATGTAATTCTGCAACAACATCTACCTACCCTACTTACTTTACCCTACCATTTTCTCTCCTTTATTAGGGTGCACTTAAACTGGCAAACCCTTATCAATCTTCTTTTCTTTTACATGGAAAATCTATCTAAGTCTACACTTATTACATCCAAGGGCTCATATTAAACTGTTGAGCACCTTTTATTAACTCTACCTATCTACTTATCTGCCAAGATTAAACTGTTTGGCCAGATATTTATTCTCTATTCTACAACATGAAATTGAAAAATGAATGAGTCAAGTTTAAACAGTTTGACTCTTCATAAATTGTGGCAAAATTTTGACAAGCTGCACACAATTTTGTTTATTACATCAGAGCAAAAAGTAGTGGCATTTAGACTTGCACACTTTCCTTGGCCTTTATTTTTGATGGGGTTCATTTCTTTCACTTTTTTGACCATTTTATTCTTTTCACCCTTTGATTTTTCTTTTAGGGTATACCCTCTTTACATTTTTTAAATTTTTTGGATTTTTTGATTTTTTAAGAATATGGAACACCTTTGCACAAGAAAAAGGTTTGAACATATTGCATAGTTCACCAAGCCAATCATGAAAAATGACACCTATTGGTATAGGAGACTAACACTGGCTCCACTTGGGGATGGCTTTTCCTGGTGAAAAGTCAAGAACAGCAGGTCAGATGCCTCAAAATGTCTTAATCTGAACCATGGAATCTTCTTCTCTTTTGTTGCTTTATTTTATGTATGATAGTAAAATCTCTGGAGCTTAGGGCCTTCTCTTCGGGCTTCAACTCCAGCAAGTTACCATCCAATCCAAACTGTGTTTCCCAGTTAGAAATATTTTTCCTTGATCCAATCTCAAACATGCATTTGCTGTGGCTGAAAATCTTGAATTGAATATAGTCCTTTTTCTGCAACCTGAAATTTGATCTGAAACTAAAACAACACATAAAAATTTTCAAACCAACTTAATGAAAAACTAGCTGAAAATTGACAACTAAAAAAAATGCTCAAAATTCTAAGCTTATTGACACTCATCTATCTACTTAATCTACTAAAAATCTTATTGTATCAGGTAATACAAAAATGCCAATGAAGCCAATCAAGTAGCTGTAAAAATAAATGGATAACTTGATTGCTTATGATCAAAATTGGAAGTATGTTATGATCATGTGCCTTTATAGTCAACGATAAGATGTGAAATGGAAATTGTTGATATATTTGATCCTCATAGATAAAACATGTTTGCAGATTTGAGGTAAAAATATTCTCCATATAATTTGCTATAGGATCAATAAAAGCATGATGTATGTTATTTACTTCTAGGCCTTCAATGATTAATTGTTCAATTGAATTATGAATATTAGACCATGAACTTATTTCTTCAGTCTTGTGTTTGAAAGAATAATCATCTTCAATATGCAAGTCAAAAGATAGTACAATTTCCTCTTGCTTTGGAGAAGGAAGATTTTCAAAGAATTCTTTAGGATTTCGGAAATTGTATGACTGAATTTGAGAATGCAAAAGTTTGATTTCATTTTCATAATTTTCAAAAATTATATCAAGAAGCCATTTTTTAACTTGAGGAGAACATTTTCTTGATTTAAAAATAAGAAAGAAAGCTCTTAGAAAATCCTCATCAAGTTGAAGTTCTAATATCTCATCCCTCAAAATAGCTAGTGATTGTTTTGTGAAATTATCATAATTATCATCATACTGATCATATTTAGGCAAATCTTCAGAATAAGGAATGTCATCAATTATAAACATTGGATCAACATATTTCTCTTCCAACAATCCCAATATGTCTTGATTAGATTGGTTGCATTCTTTTTGAAAGTCATTATTTTGCTCAATAGGAGTACTATCAAGCAATGGGCCTTTTTGGGAAAGTAGAATAACATGAGCATCAACTTGTTCTTCTGTCCCTTTATGGATAAAAACTTTTGTACATTCATCAATATTAGAAGAAGTAGAAACAATTTCTTCATTATGTAAATATTTTGAAAATGTTTGTATGTTTAGAAGCAAATTTATTTCTTCTTCGGTGAAGGGGGGTGGGAATCTTTGAATTTTTAGATTGGAATGATAGTTGTTTTTTCTCTTATCTAAAAATTGATCATGAGGTTGATTATTTTCTTTAACTCCATTCAAAACATTAAATGAAACATCATTTG
The DNA here is from genome assembly GCA_034641835.2 of Pinus albicaulis. Lineage (NCBI taxonomy): Eukaryota > Viridiplantae > Streptophyta > Pinopsida > Pinales > Pinaceae > Pinus > Pinus albicaulis. The sequence continues at coordinate 2,467 of JAXQQM020089203.1, read as the reverse complement.
TTAATACAGAGGGGTTTTGTGGATCTTGATTTATCTCTTGATTTATTTCATCTTTGTTTAACTCCTCTTGATTATTATGACATTTAACTTGAGAATGAAAGTTTTGGACTTCTTCTAATAAATCTTCAGAAAACCAATTTCCAAAATCTTCATCAATATTTTTAAGGTAATGTATAAGATCTTCAGCTTGATCACAACAATTTTCAGCTAATGATAAAGATGGAAAATCTTCTTTGTAATGCTCATAAAATGCCTTATGAAAATCTTTTAGAGAAAACAAACTTGCAGGTTTGAGAGCTTCGTACCATTCCCTTGCTTTTCCTTCTAAGGTTCCCATGAATATCTTCATGAGGCAATCCTCATGCCAATCACCCTTCAATCTTGATAAGTGTATATGAAATTTAAGGAGATGTAGTAAAGGATCATCAATATTCTCATCTTGAAACATAGGCAGATTTTCACTCCAATTTACCTTTGGTAGTTTGTGTGGAAATCCAGGTATGTGATCTCTGCTCATGGGAGCATATCTTCATTTTATTCTTGGATCATCCTGAAAATCAGCCATAATGAAAGGCCACGATATTTGTAAAACCAAGTTAGATCCTTATATAAAATACAATACATATTGAAAACCATTCTTAACATGAAAGAACATAATGTCTTGGATTAAGATCCAAGTTGAAAGCCTGATCTTTCCATATTGTTCTTCCAGGTTCATTTCTCCAGTGGAGTCTTGATTGTGAAATGGATTTGGGTAATAGATTGGATGATTTTAACGTTTTCTTCGATCAACATGCCTGCCATCATAGATCGAGATCTAAACTTTTATTAAAACAATTCGAAGAAAAGGTTAGTCTTCCGTCGATTTTTTCTAGATCATTTTTTTGGTTTTTTAAATGAATGAAAAGCTAACCCGTAATTTTATTTAAAATTTTTAGATTTTTAATTAAAATTTTCTCAATAATTTATTGAACTGATCGATGGTGTTTGAAATCAACAGATAAAGCTAGCAGAGATATTGACGACATTTATTGCTGCAATTGCGGGAAAAAGCAATTTCAAGAGGCTACACAGCTAACTTAGATATTATTATGGTTATAAAATAGAGAAATAATAACAATAAAGTCGAGTTCCCGATTATGGTCATTACTAGCGTATTTATCTCTCATATTTCGAAGTTGTGGAAAAGGAAAGTAAATCCGAGGTAACCACAAACCAACCTTCAGATACAGAATCTAGCCAATCTGTATCCAGAGAGGGCTCTCTCTTTAAAATTAGCTTTGGTCTCAGAAAAGATTAGGCTAGTTATAAATCCAAGAGTTTTGTTTGAATTTGAATGGTGGAATCTGCCAACTAAGGGTATGATTGAGTATTTCAAGCCATTGGGATATGGAGTTGAAAGGATGGCTTTACTAGATTACTATTCTACACACAAGATGGCTTTGCAGGGCAAGATAGCTAAACAGAGAACAATTTTAGAAATTAAAGTGAATGGAATGGATTTTGAAGGGATGAAAGGCAATTAAGAATCTTTCAACATGTTCAAAGAAAGAAAGTGAATGATTACAAATAAAGAGCAGTTAAGAATTCTTTACTATAGTAATCAAAATGTTTAAACTAGCGAAACAAGAGCAATTAAGAATTCATTGTTTATAACCAGTTTAGAAGAAAACATTTAGAATAATCACAATTGAAATCAGAGTACACTTAAGCAATTTATGATTTATTCTTTTATAATGGAACCGCGATGATATTATAAGCGAGATATAAAACTTAGGTCATAGGATAGAAAGAGCTTATTATTTGTAGTCGACATGAATCTGCAAAAAAAGTCTTGACTTCAAATCATCATCGACAAACCACGGATGGTTTACCGCCAACACTTTATTCAAAAAATTCAATGTTAGAGCAAATTAGAAGAGAAGCCACCCAAAATACTTTGAGAGTGAAATGTTTTATACAATTAATAAAATGTCTTGAAAATATCAAAATTGGTTCACAAATCTCTCCAACTATTTACATAAATAGAACTTAATTAAAGGACACTCAAACTAATGCATCTATTTGGCACTATTTTGTATGGATAGGTGATGACAAAGAGGAGAATTCTAATTTGATCCAACTCTTAGTTGATGATGAGGCATCCAAGTCACTAACTGCTTCCTTTCTTTGTGCATTCTGCTCCAACAATTCTACAAACTTGGGGTCCAATGATATCTTTTTATTTCTCAATCCGTAATAGATATGTAAAAAGTGAAAGAGGTTATTGTGGATTAATATGTTGGTGAGATAAACCTCTTTCAGTTTCCCAAAATTCCTCTCCAGCTGTACATAATATTCTCTGTAAAAAATATGTGTAAAACAGAGTTTTACAGAGTCTGAAAAATAGCCTCTAAAGATGTGCATGTATCTCTCATTCTGAAATCACTGTGAAAAAAGTGAGATAGTGTTTTGTATATGGGTCCCT
>JAXQQM020088735.1:0-33250 GCA_034641835.2 Pinus albicaulis | reverse complement strand
ACCAAAGGAATTGGTGAACCCAAGGGAATTTATTTGAACATCGAGACAATTTTTGTCACAATGCGACGTTGGACAAACTATGACCATCGTTGGCCATGGGTGATTTTCATATTGAGACAATATTTGTCAGAATGTGATCTTTGATCAGTGATGACATTGATCGATTATTCATATTATAAACCAAAATAACTATTAAACCTAAGGGTTTAATATTATAAACCAAAGGAATTGGTGAACCCATTGGAATTGACTTAAATATTCAAACAATTGTTGTCAGAATGCGACGTTGGACCAACTATGACCATGGTTGGCCATGGGAGATTTTCATATTGAGACAATATTTGTAATAATGGGACATTTGATCATGGATGAAATTGATCGATTATTCATATTGAAAACCAAAAGAACTAATAAACCCAAGGGTTTAATGTTATAAACCAAAGGAATTGGTGAACCCAAGGGAATTGATTTAAACATCGAAACAATTGTTGTCACAATGCGACGTTGGCCCAACTATGACCATGGTTGGCCATGGGTGATTTTTATATTGAGACAATATTTATCAGAATGTGACATATAATCATGGATGACGTTGATCGATCATTCATATTATAAACCAAAAGAACTAATAAAACCAAGGGTTTAATATTATAAACCAAAGGAACTGGTGAACCCAAGGGAAAACCACTACCCAACAAATTATAAACCAAACGAATTGGTGAACCCAAGGAAATTAATTTAAAAATAAAGACAATTGTTGTCACAATGCGACGTTGGACCAACTATCAACATGGTTGGGCATGGGTGATTTTCATATTGGACAATATTATTTAGAATGTGACATTTGATCATGGATGACATTGATCGATTATTCATATTATAAACCAAAAGAACTAATAAACCCGAGGGTTTAATATTATAAACCAAAGTAATTGGTGAGCCCAAGGGGAAGCCATTAGAGAAAAAATTATAAACCAAAGGAAATGGTGAACCGAAGGGAATTGATTTAAACATTGAGACAATTTTTGTGACAACGCGACGTTGGACCAACTATGACCATGGTTGGCCATGGGTGATTTTCATATTGAGAAAATATTTGTCAAAATGTGACATTTGATCATGGATGGCATTGATCGATTATTCATATTATAAACCAAAATAACTAGTAAACCCAAGGGTTTAATATTATAAACCAAAGGAATTGGTGAACCCAAGGGAATTGATTTAAACATTCATACAATTGTTGTCACAATGCGACGTTGGACCAACTATGACCATGGTTGCCCATGGGTGATTTTCATATTAAGACAATGTTTTTCAGAATGTGACATTTTATCATGGATGAAATTGATTTATTATTCATATTACAAACCAAAATAACTAATAAACCCAAGGGTTTAATGTTATAAACCAAAGGAATTGGTGAACCCAAGGGAATTGATTTAAACATTGAGATAATTGTTGTCACAATGCAATGGCAGCCCAACTATGTCCATGGTTGGCCATGGGTGATTTTCATATTGAGACAATATTTTTCAGAATGTTAAATATGATCATGGATGACATTGATCGATTATTCATATTATAAACCAAAAAAACTAATAAAACCAAGGGTTTAATATTATAAACCAAAGGAATTGGTGAACCCAAGGTAAAAGCATTACCCAACAAATTATAAAACAAACGAATTGGTGAACCCAAGGGAATTGATTTAAACATTTAGAAAATTGTTGTCACAATGTGATGTTGGAACAACTATGAACATGGTTCGCCATTGGTGATTTTCTTATTCAGACAATATTTTCCAGAATGTGACATTTGATCATGGATGACATTGATCGATTATTCATATTATAAACCAAAAGAACTAGTAAACCCAACGGGTTTAATATTATAAACCAAAGGAATTGGGGAACCGAAGGGAAAACCATTACCCAAAAAATTATAAACCAAATGAATTGGTGAACCCAAGGAAATTGATTTAAACATCGAGAAAATTTTTGTCACAATGCGACGTTGGACAAACTATGACCATCTTTTGCCGTGGGTGATTTTCATATTGAGACAATATTTTTCAGAGTCTGACATTTCATCATGGATGAAATTGATCGATTATTCATATTATAAACCAAAACAACTAATAAACTGAAGGGTTTAATATTATAAACCAAAGGAATTGGTGAAACCAAGGGAATTGATTTCAACATTCAGACAATTGTTGTCACATTGCAACGTCGGACCAACTATGAACATGGTTGGCCATGCATGATTTTCATATTGAGACAATATTTGTCAGAATGTGAGATGTGATCATGGATGACGTTGATCGATTATTCATATTATAAACCAAAAGAACTAATAAACCCAAGGGTTTAATATTATAAGCCGAAGGAATTGGTGAACCCAAGGGAATTGATTTAAACATTGAGACAATTGTTGTGACAATGTGACGTTGGCCCAACTATGTCCATGGTTGGCCATGGGTGATTTTCATATTGAGGCAATATTTTTCAGAAAGTGACATATGATCATGGATGACGTTGATCGATTATTCATATTATAAACCAAAAGAACTAATAAAACCAAGGGTTTAATATTATAAACAAAAGGAATAGGTGAACCCAAGGGAAAACCACTGCGCAACAAATTATAAACGAAATGAATTGGTGAACCCAAGTGAATTGATTTAAATATTCAGACAATTGTTGTCACAATGCGACCTTGGACCGACTATGAACATGGTTGGCCATGGGTCACTTTCATATTGAGACAATGTTTGTCAGAATGTGACATTTGATCATGGATGGCATTAATCGATTATTCATATTATAAACCAAAAGAAAAAATAAACCAAAGGGTTTAATATTATAAACCAAAGGAATTGTTGAACCCAAGGGAAAACCATTACCCAACAAATTATAAACCAAACGAATTGATGAACCCAAGGGAATTTATTTAAAAATGGAGACAATATTTGTGACAATGCGACGCTGGACCTACTATGACCATGGTTGGCCATGGTTGATTTTCATATTGAGACAATATTTGTAAGAATTTGACATGTGATCATGGATGACGTTGATCGATTATTAATTTTATAAACCAAAAGAACTAATAAAACCAAGGGTTTAATATTATAAGCCTAAGGAATTGGTGAACGCAATGGAAAACCATTACCCAACAAATTATAAACCAAAGGAATTTGTGAACACAAGGGAATTGATTTAAACATCGAGACAATTTTTGAAACATTCAGACAATTTTTGTCATAGTGTGACGTTAGACCAACTATGACCATGGTTGGCCATGGGTGATTTTCATATTGAGACAATATTTGTCAGAATTTTACATAAGTTCATGGATGACGTTGATCAATTATTCATATTATAAACCAAAAGAACCAATAAACCGAAGGGTTTAATATTATAAACCAAAGGAATTAGTGAACCCAAGAGAAAACCAATACACAACAAATTATAAACCAAAGGAATTGGTGAACCCAAGGGAATTTATTTAAACATGGAGGCAATTTTTGTGACAATGCGACACTCGACCTACTATCACCATGGTTGGCCATGGGTGATTTTCATATTGAGACAATATTTGTAAGAATTTGACATGTGATCATGGATGACGTTGATCGATTATTCATTTTATAAACCAAAAGAACTAATAAACCCAAGGGTTTAATATTATAAACCGAAGGGTTTAATATTATAAACCAAAGGAATTGGTGAACCCAAGGGAATTGATTTAAACATTGAGACAATTGTTGTGACAATGCGACGTTGGACCAACTATGACCATCGTTTGCCATAGGTGATTTTGATATTGAGACAATATTTTTCAGAATGTGACATATGATCATGGATGACATTGATCGATTATTCATATTATAAACCAAAAGAACTAATAAACCCAAGGGTTTAATATTATAAGCCAAAGGAATTAGTGAACCTGAGGGAAAACCATTACCCAAAAAATTATAAACCAAAGGAATTGGTGAACCCAAGGGTTTTTATTTAAACATCGAGACAATTTTTGTGACAATGTGACGTTGGACCAACTATGACCATGGTTAGCCATGGGTGATTTTCATATTGAGACAATATTTTTCAGAATGTGACTTTTTATCATGGATGACATTCATCGATTATTCATATTATAAACCAAAAGAACTAGTAAACACAAGGGTTTAATATTATAAGCCAAAGGAATTGGTGAACGCAAGGGAATTGATTTAAACATTGAGACAATTTTTGTCACAATGCGACGTTAGACCAACTAAGACCATGGTTGGCCATGGGTGATTTTCATATTGAGACAATATTTGTCAGAATGTGACATATGATCATAGATTAAATTAATCGATTATTCATATTATAAACCAAAATAACTAATAAACCCAAGGGTTTAATATTATAAACCAAAGGAATTGGTGAACCCAGGGGAAAACCATTATCCAAAAAATTATAAACCAAAGCAATTGGTGAACCCAAGGGAATTGATTTAAACATCGAGACAATTTTTGTGACAATGCGACGTTGGACCAACTATGACCATGGTTGGCCATGGGTGATTTTCATATTGAGACAATATTTGTCAGAATGTGACATTTGATCACTGATGACATTGATCGATTATTCATATTATAAACCAAAGTAACTATTAAACCCAAGGGTTTAATATTATAAACCGAAGGAATTGGTGAACCCATGGGAATTGACTTAAATATTTAGAAAATTCTTGTCAGAATGCGACGTTTGACCAACTATGACCATGGTTGGCCATGGGTGATTTTCATATTGAGACAATATTTGTAATAATGTGACATTTGATGATGGATGAAATTGATCGATTATTCATATTGCAAACCAAAAGAACTAATAAACCCAAGGGTTTAATGTTATAAACGAAAGGAATTGGTGAACCCAAGGGAATTGATTTAAACATTGAGACAATTGTTGTCACAATGCGACTTTGGCCCAACTATGACCATGGTTGGCGATTGGGTGATTTTCATATTGAGACAATATTTATCAGAATGTGACATATGATCATGGATAACGTTAATCGATTATTCATATTATAAACCAAAAGAACTAATAAAACGATGGGTTTAATATTATAAACCAAAGGAATTGGTGAACCCAAGGGAAAACCACTACCCAACAAATTATAAACCAAACGAATTGGTGAACCCAACGAAATTTATTTAAAAATTCATACAATTGTTGTCACAATGCGACGTTGGACCAACTATCAACATGGTTGGCCATGGGTGATTTTCATATTGAGACAATATTATTCAGAATGTGACATTTGATCATGGATGACATTGACCGATTATTCATATTATAAACCAAAAGAACTAATAAACCCAAGGGTTTAATATTATAAACCAAAGTAATTGGTGAACCCAAGGGGAAGCCATTAGCGAACAAATTATAAACCAAAGGAATTAGTGAACCGAAGGGAATTGATTTAAACATCGAGACAATTTTTTTGACAATGCGACGTTGGACCAACTATGACCATGGTTGACCATGGGTGATTTTCATATTGAGAAAATATTTGTCAGAATGTGACATTTGATCATGGATGGCATTGATCGATTATTCATATTATAAACCAAAATAACTAGTAAACCCAAGGGTTTAATATTATAAACCAAAGGAATTGGTGAACCCAAGGGAATTGATTTAAACATTCACACAATTGTTGTCACAATGCGACGTTGGACCAACTATGACCATGGTTGCCCATGGGTGATTTTCATATTGAGACAATATTTGTTAGAATGTGACATTTGATCATGGTTGAAATTGATTGATTATTCATATTACAAATCAAAAGAACTAATAAACCCAAGGGTTTAATGTTATAAACCAAATGAATTGGTGAACCCAAGGGAATTGATTTAAACATTGAGACAATTGTTGTCACAATGCGACAGCGGCCCAACTATGTCCATGGTTGGCCATGAGTGATTTTCATATTCAGACAATATTTGTCAGAATGTTACATATGATCATGGATGACATTGATCGATTATTCATATTATAAATGAAAAGAACTAATAAAACCAAGGGTTTAATATTATAAACCAAAGGAATTGGTGAACCCAAGGTAAAAGCATTACCCAACAAATTATAAAACAAACGAATTGGTGAACCCAAGGGTTTTGATTTAAAAATTCAGAAAATTGTTGTCACAATGTGACGTTGGACCAACTATGAACATGGTTGGCCATTGGTTATTTTCTTATTCAGACAATATTTTCCAGAATGTGACATTTGATCATGGATGACATTGATCTATTATTCATATTATAAACCAAAAGAACTAATAAACCCAATGGGTTTAATATTATAAACCAAAGTAATTGGGGAACCCAAGGGAAAACCATTACCCAAAAAATTATAAACCAAATGAATTGGTGAACCCAAGGGAATTGATTTAAACATCGAGACAATTTTTCTCACAATGCGACATTGGACAAACTATGACCATCTTTGGCCATGGGTGATTTTCATATTGAGAGAATATTTTTCAGAGTCTGACATTTCATCATGGATGACATTGATCGATTATTCATATTATAAACCAAAAGAACTAATAAACCGAAGGGTTTGATATTATAAACCAAAGGAATTGGTGAACCCAAGGGAATTGATTTCAACATTTAGAAAATTGTTGTCACATTGCGACGTCGGACCAACTATGAACATGGTTGGCCATGGGTGATTTTCATATTGAGACAATATTTTTCAGAATGTTACATTTCATCATGGATGAAATTGATCGATTTTTCATATTATAAACCAAAATAACTAATAAACCCAAGGGTTTAATATTATAAACCAAAGGAATTGGTTAACCCAAGGGAATTCATTTAAACATTGAGACAATTGTTGTCACAATGCAACGTTGGACAAACTATCACCATGGTTGGCCATGGGTGATTTTCATATTGAGAAAATATTTTTCAGAAAGTGACATATGATCATGGATGACGTTGATCGATTATTCATATTATAAATGAAAAGAACTAATAAAACCAAGGGTTTAATATTATAAACCAAAGGAATTGGTGAACCCAAGGGAAAACCATTGCGCAACAAATTATAAACAAAATGAATTGGTGAACCCAAGTGAATTGATTTAAATATTCAGACAATTGTTGTCACAATGCGACGTTGGACCAACTATGAACATGGTTGGCCATGGGTCACTTTCATATTGAGACAATATTTGTCAGAATGTGACATTTGATCATGGATTACATTAATCGATTATTCATATTATAAACCAAAAGAATTAATAAACCAAAGGGTTGAATATTATAAAGCAAAGGAATTGTTGAACCCAAGGGAAAACCAATACCCAACAAATTATAAACCAAACGAATTGGTGAACCCAAGTGAATTTATTTAAACATGGAGACAATTTTTATGACAATGCGACGCTAGACCTACTATGACCATGGTTGGACATGGGTGATTTTCATATTGAGACAATATTTGTAAGAATTTTACATGTGATCATGGATGACGTTGATCGATTATTCATTTTATAAACCAAAATAACTAGTCAACACAAGGGTTTAATATTATAAACCAAAGGAATTAGTGAACCCAAGGGAAAACCATTACCCAAAAAATTATTAACCAAAGGAATTGGCGAACCCAAAGGAATTGATTTAAACATGAAGACAATTTTTGTGACAATGCGACGTTGGACCAACTATGCCATGGTTGCACATGGGTGATTTTCATATCGAGACAATATTTGTCAGAATGTGACATATGATCATGGTTTACGTTGATCGATTATTCGTATTATAAAAAAAAATAACTAATAAACCCAAGGGTTTAATATTATAAACCAAAGGAATTTGTGAACCTAAGCAAATTAATTTAAGCATCGAGAGAATTTTTGTCACAATGTGACATTGGACCAACTATGATCATGGATGACATTGATCGATTATTCATATTATAAACCAAAATAACTAGTAAAACCAAGGGTTTAAAATTATAAACCAAAGGAATTGGTGAACCCAAGGGAATTGATTTAAATATTCAGACAATTTTTGTCACAATGCGACGTTGGACCAACTATGAACAAGGTTGGCCATGGGTCATTTTCATATTTAGAAAATATTTTTTAGAATGTGACATTAGATCATGGATGACATTGATCGATTATTCATATTATAAACCAAAATAACTGATAAACCCAAGGGTTTAATATTATAAACCAAAGGAATTGGGGAACCCAAGGGAAAACCATTACCCAATGCGAAGTTGGACAAACTATGACCATGGCTGGCCATGGGTGATTTTCATATTGAGACAATATTTTTCAGAGTCGAACATTTCATCATGGATGAAATTGAACGATTATTCATATTATAAACCAAAAAAAATAATAAACCCAAGCGTTTAATATTATAAACCAAAGGAATTGGTGAACCCAAGGGAATTGATTTCAACATTCAGAAAATTGTTGTCACAATGCAACGTTGGACCAATTATGAACATGGTTGGCCATGGGTGATTTTCATATTGAGATAATATTTGTCAAAATGTGACATTTGATCATGGATGACATTGATCGATTATTCATCTTATAAACCAAAAAAACTAATAAACCCAAGGGTTTAATATTATAAACCAAAGGAATTGGTGAACCCAAGGGAATTGATTTAAACATTCAGACAATTGTTGTCAGAATGCGATGTTGGACCAACTGTGACCATGGTTGGCCATGGGTGATTTTCATATTGAGACAATATTTTTCATAATGTGACATTTTATCTTGGATGAAATTGATCGATTATTCATATTATAAACCAAAAGAACTAATAAACCCAAGGGTTTAATATTATAACCCAGAGGAATTGGTGAACCCAAGGGAATTGATTTAAACATTGAGACAATTGTTGTCACAATGCGATGTTGGAAAAACTATCACCATGGTTGGCCATGGGTGATTTTAATATTGAGACAATATTTGTCAGAAAGTGAGATATGATCATGGATGGCGTTGATTGATTATTCATATTATAAACCAAACTAACTAATAAAACCAAGGGTTTAATATTTTAAACCAAAGGAATTGGTGAACACAAGGGAAAACCATTACCCCACAAATTATAAACCAAATGAATTGGTGTACCCAAGGGAATTTATTTAAACATTCAGACAATTGTTGTCACAACGCGACGTTGGACCAACTATGAACATGGTTGGTCATGGGTGATTTTCATATTGAGACAATATTTTTCAGAATGTGGCATTTGATCATGGATGACATTAATCGATTATTCATATTATAAACCAAAAGAAATAATAAACCAAAGGAATTCGTGAACCCAAGGGAAAACCATTACCAAAAAAATTATAAACCAAACGAATTGGTGAACCCAAGGGAATTGATTTAAAAATCCAGAAATTTTTTGTCACAATGAGACGTTGGACAAACTATGACCATGGTTGGCCATGGGTGATTTTCATATTGAGACAATATTTTTCAGAATCCGACATTTCATCATGGATTAAATTGATCAATTATTCATATTATAAACCAAAAGAACTAATAAACTCAAGGGTTTAATATTATAAACCAAAGTAATTGGTGAACCAAAGGGAATTATTTGAAACATTGAGACAATTTTTGTCATAATGCGATGTTAGACCAACTATGACCATGGTTGGCCATCGGTGATTTTCATATTGAAACAATATTTGTCAGAATTTTACATAAGATCATGGATGACGTTGATCTATTATTCATATTATAAACCAAAAGAAGTAATAAACCGAAGGGTTTAATATTATAAACCAAAGGAATTAGTGAACCCAAGGGAAAACCAGTACACAACAAATTATAAACCAAAGGAATTGGTGAACCCAAGGGAATTAATTTAAACATTGAGAGAATTTTTGTGACAATGCGACGTTGGACCTACTATGACCATGGTTGGCCATGGGTGATTTTAAAATTGAGACAATATTTTTCAGAATTTGACATGTGATCATGGATGACGTTGATCGATTATTCATATTATAAACCAAAAGAGCTAATAAACCGAAGGGTTTAATATTACCCAAAAAATTATAGACCAAAGATATTTGCGAACACAAGGGAATTGATTTTAACATCGAGACAATTTTTGTCACAATGCGACATTGGACCAACTATGACCATTGTTTCTCAGGGGTGATTTTCATATTGAGACAATATTCGCGAGAATGTGACATTTGATCATGGATGAAATTGACCGATTATTCATATTATAAACCAAAATAACTAATAAACCTAGGGGTTTAATATTATAAACCAAAGGAATTGGTCAACCCAAGGGAAAACCATTACCCAACAAATTATAAGCCAAAGGAATTTGTGAACCCAAAGGAATCGATTTAAAAATTGAGACAATTGTTGTCACAATGCGACATTGGACCAAGTATGAACATGGTTGGCCATGGGTGATTTTTATATTGAGACAATATTTGTCAAAATGTGATATTTGATCATGGATGACGTTGATCAATTATTCATATTATAAACTGAAAGAACTAATAAACCCAAGGTTTTAATATGATAAACCAAAGGAATTGGTGAACCCAAGGGAAAAAAATTACCCAACAAATTATAAACCAAAGGAATTGGTGAACCCAAGGGAATTGATTTAACCATCGAGACAATTTCTGTCACAATACGACGTTGGACCAACTATGACCATGGTTGCTCATAGGTTATTTTCATATTGAGACAATGTTTGTCAGAATGTGACATTTGATCATGTATGACATTGATCGATTATTCATATTATAAAACAAAATAACTAGTAAACCCTAGGGTTGAATATTATAAATCAAAGGAATTGGTGAACTCAAGGGAATTGATTTAAACATTGAGACAATTGTCGTCACAATGCGACGTTGGAGCAACTATGACCATGGTTGGCCATGGGTGATTTTTATATTGTGATAATATTTGTCAGAATGTGACATATGATCATGCATGACATTGATCGATTATAAATATTATAAAACAAAAGAACTAATAAAACAAAGGGTTTAATATTATAAACCAAAGGAATTGGTGAACCCAAGGGAAAAAAATTACCCAACAAATTATAAACAAAATAAATTGGTGAACCCAAGGGAATTGATTTAAACATCGAGACAAATTTTGTCACAATGCGACGTTGGACCAAATATGACCATGGTTTCCCATGAGTGATTTTCATATTGAGATAATATTTGTCAAAATGTGACATTTTTTCATGGATGACATTGATCGATTATTCATATTATAAACCAAAAGAACTAATAAACCCAAGGGCTTAATATTATAAACCAAAGGAATTGGTGAACCCAAAGGAATTGCTTTAAACATCGAGACAATTTTTGTGACAATGTGACGTTGGACCTACTATGACCATGGTTGGCCATGGGTGATTTGCATATTGAGACAATATTTTTCAGAATGTGACATATGATCATGGATGACGTTGATCGATTATTCATATTATAAACCAAAAGAACTAATAAACCCAAGGGTTTAATATTATAAACCAAAGGAATTTGTGAACCCAAGGGAAAACCATTACCCAACAAATTATAAGCCAAAGGAATTTGCGAACCCAAGGGAATTGATTTAAACATCGAGACAATTTTTTTCACAATGCGACGTTGGACCAACTATGACCATGGTTGCTCATGGGTGATTTTCATATTGAGACAATATTTGTCAGAATGTGACATATGATCATGGATGACATTGATCGATTATTCATCTTATAAACCAAAAGAACTAATAAACCCAAGGGTTTAATATTATAAACCAAAGGAGTTTGTGAACCCAAGGGAAAACCATTACCCAACAAATTATAAACCAAAGGAATTTGCGAAACCAAGGGAATTGATTTAAACATCAAGACAATTTTCTTCACAATGCGACGTTGGACCAACTATGACCATGGTTGCTCATGGGTGCTTTTCATATTGAGACAATATTTGTCAGAATGTCACATTTGATAATGTATGGCATTGATCGATTATTCATATTATAAACCAAAAGAACTAATAAACCCAAGGGTTTAATATTATAAACTAAAGGAATTGGCGAACCCAAGGGAATTGATTTAAACATTGAGACAATTGTTGTCACAATGCGACGTTGGACCGACTATGACCATGGTTGGCCATGGGTGATTTTCATATTGAGACAATATTTGTCAAAATGTGACATATGATCATGGATGAAGTTGATCAATTATTCATATTATAAACCAAAAGAACTAATAAAACCAAGGGTTTAATATTATAAACCAAAGGAATTGGTGAACCGAAAGGAATTGATTTAAACATTGAGACAATTGTTGTCACATTGCGACGTTGGACCAACTATGAACATTTTTGGCCATGGGTGATTCTCATATTGAGACAATATTTGTTAGAATGTGACATTTGATCATAAATGACATTGATCGATTATTCATATTATAAACTGAAAGAAATAATAAACCCAAGGGTTTAATATTTTAAACCAAAGGAATTAGTGAACCCAAGTGAAAACAATTACACAACAAATTATAAACCAAAGGAATTGGTGAACCCAAGGGAATTGATTTAAACATTGAGACAATTCTTGTCACAATGCGACGTTGGACCAACTATGACCATCGTTGGCCATGGGTGATTTTGATATTGAGACAATATTTGTCAGAATGTGACATATGATCATGGATGACATTGATCGATTATTCATATTATAAACCAAAAGAACTAATAAACCCAAGGGTTTAATATTATAAACCAAAGGAATTAGTGAACCTAAGGGAAAACCATTACCCAAAAAATTATAAACCAAAGGAATTGGTGAACCCAAGGGTTTTTATTTAAACATCGAGACAATTTTTGTGACAATGTGACGTTGGACCAACTATGACCATGGTTAGCCATGGGTGATTTTGATATTGAGACAATATTTGTGAGAATGTGACTTTTGATCATGGATGACATTCATCGATTATTCATATTATAAATCAAAAGAACTAGTAAACACAAGGGTTTAATATTATAAACCAACGGAATTGGTGAACGCAAGGGAATTGATTTAAACATTGAGACAATTTTTGTCACAATGCGACGTTAGACCAAACAAGACCATGGTATGCCATGTGTGATTTTCATATTGAGACAATATTTTTCAGAATGTGACATATGATCATAGATGAAATTAATCGATTATTCATATTATAAACCAATATAACTAATAAACCCAAGGGTTTAATATTATAAACCAAAGGAATTAGTGAACCCAAGGGAAAACCATTAGCCAAAAAATTATAAACCAAAGGAATTGGTGAACCCAAGGGAATTGATTTAAACATCGAGACAATTTTTGTCAGAATGCGACGTTCGGCCAACTATGACCATGGTTGGCCATGGGTGTTTTTCATATTGAGACAATGTTTGTCAGAATGTGACATTTGATCATGGATGACATTGATCGACTATTTATATTATAAACCAAAAGAAGTAATAAACCCAAGGGTTTAATATTATAAACCAAAGGAATTGGTGAACCCAAGGGAATTGATTTAATCATTGAGACGATTGTTGTCACAATGCGACGTTGGACCAACTATGACCATGGTTGGCCATGGGTGATTTTCATATTGAGACAATATTTGTCATAATGTGACATTTGATCATGGATGACATTGATTGATTATTCATATTATAAACCAAAAGAACTAATAAAACCAAGGGTTTAATATTATAAACCAAAGGAATTGGTGAACCCAAGGGAATTGATTTAAACATTGAGACAATTGTTGTCACAATGCGACGTTAGCCCAACTATGACCATGGTTGGCCATGGGTGATTTTCATATTGAGACAATATTTATCAGAATGTGACATATAATCATGGATGACGTTGATCGATCATTCATATTATAAACCAAAAGAACTAATAAAACCAAGGGTTTAATATTATAAACCAAAGGAACTGGTGAACCCAAGGGAAAACTACTACCCAACAAATTATAAACCAAACGAATTGGTGAACCCAAGGAAATTGATTTAAAAATTCAGACAATTGTTGTCACAATGCGACGTTGGACCAACTATCAACATGGTTGGCCATGGGTGATTTTCATATTGGACAATATTATTTAGAATGTGACATTTGATCATGGATGACTTTGATCGATTATTCATATTATAAACCAAAAGAACTAATAATCCCAAGGGTTTAATATTATAAACCAAAGTAATTGGTGAGCCCAAGGGGAAGCCATTAGAGAACAAATTATAAACCAAAGGAATTGGTGAACCGAAGGGAATTGATTTAAACATCGAGACAATTTTTGTGACAACGCGACGTTGGACCAACTATGACCATGGTTGGCCATGGGTGATTTTCATATTGAGAAAATATTTGTCAGAATGTGACATTTGATCATGGATGGCATTGATCGATTATTCATATTATAAACCAAAATAACTAGTAAACCCAAGGGTTTAATATTATAAACCAAAGGAATTGGTGAACCCAAGGGAATTGATTTAAACATTCACACAATTGTTGTCACAACGCGACGTTGGACCAACTATGACCATGGTTGCCCATGGGTGATTTTCATATTGAGACAATGTTTGTCAGAATGTGACATTTTATCAGGGATGAAATTGATTTATTATTCATATTACAAGCCAAAAGAACTAATAAACCCAAGGGTTTAATGTTATAAACCAAAGGAATTGGTGAACCCAAGGGAATTGATTTAAACATTGAGATAATTGTTGTCACAATGCAATGGTAGCTCCAATTACTGTCCATGGTTGGCCATGGGTGATTTTCATATTGGAGGAAAATATTTGCTTTAATGTTACATATGATCATGGATGACATTGATCGATTATTCATATTATAAACCAAAAGAACTAATAAAACCAAGGGTTTAATATTATAAACCAAAGGAATTGGTGAACCCAAGGTAAAAGCATTACCCAACAAATTATCAAACAAACGAATTGGTGAACCCAAGGGAATTGATTTAAACATTCAGACAATTGTTGTCAATTTGTGATGTTGGACCAACTATGAACATGGTTTGCCATTGGTGATTTTCTTATTCAGACAATATTTTCCAGAATGTGACATTTGATCATGGATGACATTGATCGATTATTCATATTATAAACCGAAGGAATTGGGGAACCCAAGGGAAAACCATTACCCAACAAATTATAAACCAAACGAATTGGTGAACGCAAGGAAATTGATTTAAACATTGAGACAATTTTTGTCACAATGCGACGTTGGACAAACTATGACCATCTTTGGCCATGGGTGATTTTCATATTGAGACAATATTTTTCAGAGTCTGACATTTCATCATGGATGACATTGATCGATTATTCATATTATAAACCAAAAGAACCAATAAACTGAAGGGTTTAATATTATATACCAAAGGAATTGGTGAACCCAAGGGAATTGATTTCAACATTCAGACAATTGTTGTCACATTGCAACGTCGGACCAACTATGAACATGGTTGGCCATGCGTGATTTTCATATTGAGACAATATTTGTCAGAATGTTTCATTTGATCATGGATGACATTGATCGATTTTTCATACTATAAACCAAAATAACTAATAAACCCAAGGGTTTAATATTATAAACCAAAGGAATTGGTGAACCCAACCGAATTCATTTAAACATTGAGACAATTGTTGTCACAATGCGACGTTGGACAAACTATCACCATGGTTGGCCATGGGTGATTTTCATATTGAGACAATATTTTTCAGAAAGTGACATATGATCATGGATGACATTGATCGATTATTCATATTATAAACCAAAAGAACTAACAAACCCAAGTGTTTAATATTATAAACCAAAGGAATTGGTGAACCCAAGGGAATACCATGACCCAACAAATTATAAACTAAAGGAATTGGTGAACCCAAGGGAATTGATTCAAACATTGACACAATTGTTGTCACAATGCGATGTTGGACTAACTATGACCATGCCTAGCCATGGGTGACTTTCATATTGAGACAATATTTGTCAGAATGTGACATTTGATCATGGATGACATTAATCGATTATTCATATTATAAACCAAAATAAATAATAAACCAAAGGGTTTAATATTATAATCCAAAGGAATTGGTGAACCCAAGGGAAAACCATTACCCAAAAAATTATAAACCAAATGAATTGGTGAACCCAAGGGAATTTATTTAAACATTGAGACAATTGTTGTCACAATGCGATGTTGGACCAACTATGACCATGGTTGGCCATGGGTGATTTTCATATTGAGACAATATTTGTAAGAATTTGACATGTGATCATGGATGACGTTGATCGATTATTAATTTTATAAACCAAAAGAACTAATAAACCCAAGGGTTTAGTATTATAAGCCTAAGGAATTGGTGAACCCAATGGAAAACCATTACCCAACAAATTATAAACCAAAGGAATTTTTGAACACAAGGGAATTGATTTAAACATCGAGACAATTTTTGAAACATTGAGACAATTTTTGTCATAATGCGACGTTGGACCAACTATGACCATGGTTGGCCATGGGTGATTTTCATACTGAGACAATATTTGATAGAATGTGACATATGATCATGGATGACGTTGATCGATTATTCATATTATAAACCAAAAGAACTAATAAACCCAAGGGTTTAATATTATAAACCAAAGGAATTGGAGAACCCAAGGGAAAACCAAGACACAACAAATTATAAACCAAAGGAATTGGTGAACCCAAGGGAATTTATTTAAAACATGGAGGCAATTTTTTTTGACAATGCGATCGCCGGACTTTACTATCACCATGGTTGGCCATGGGTGATTTTCATATTGAGTCAATATTTGTAATAATTTGACATGTGATCATGGATGACGTTGATCGATTATTCATTTTATAAACCAAAAGAACTAATAAACCCAAGGGTTTAATATTATAAGCCAAAGGAATTGGTGAACCCAATGGAAAACCATTACCCAACAAATTATAAACCAAAGGAATTTGCGAACATAAGGGAATTGATTTAAACATCGAGACAATTTTTGTCACAATGCGACGTTGGACCAACTATGACCATTATTTCTCAGGGGTGATTTTCATTTTGAGACAATATTCATCAGAATGTGACATTTGATCATGGATGAAATTGATTGATTATTCATATTATAAACCAAAAGAACTAATAAACCCAGGGGTTTAATATTATAAACCAAAGGAATTGGTGAACCAAAGGGAAAACCATTACCCAAGAAATTATAAACCAAAGGAATTTGTGAACCCAAAGGAATTGATTTAAACATTGAGACAATTGTTGTCACAATGCGACATTGGACCAACTATGAACATGGTTGGCCATGGGTGATTTTCATATTGAGACAATATTTGTCAAAATGTGACATTTGATCATGGATGGCGTTGATCGATTATTCATATTATAAACTGAAAGAAATAATAAACCCAACGGTTTATTATGATAAACCAAAGGAATTTGTGAACCCAATGGAATTGATTTAAACATCAAGACAATTTTTTTCTCAATGCGAAATTGGACCAACTATGACCATGGTTGGCCATGGGTGATTTTCATATTGAGACAATATTTTTCAAAATGTGACATTTGATCACGGATGAGATTGATCGAATATTCATACTATAAACCAAAAGAACTAATAAACGCAAGGGTTTAATATTATAAACCAAAGGAATTGGTGAACCCAAGGGAATTGATTTAAAAATTGAGACAATTGTTGTGACAATGCGACGTTGGACCAACTATGACCATCGTTGGCCATAGGTGATTTTCATATTGAGATAATATTTGTCGGAATGTGACATATGATCATGGATTACATTGATCGATTATTCATATTATAAACCAAAAGAACTAATAAACATAAGGGTTTAATATTATAAACCAAAGGAATTGGTGAACCAAAGGGAAAACCATTACCCAACAAATTATAAACCAAAGGAATTGGCGAACCCAAGGGAATTGATTTAAACATTGAGACAATTGTTGTCACAATGCGATGTTCGACCAACTATGACCATGGTTGGCCACGGGTGATTTTCATCTTGAGACAATATTTGTAGGAATGTGACATTTGATCATGGCTGACATTGATCGATTATTCATATTCTAAATCAAAAGAACTAATAAACCCAAGGGTTTAATATTATAAACCAAAGGAATTGGTGAACCCAAGGGAATTGATTTAAACATTGAGATATTTTGTACCAATGCGGCGTTGGAACAACTATGACCATGGTTGGCCATGGGTGATTTTCATATTGAGACAATATTTGTCAGAATGTGACATATGATCATAGATGACGTTGATCGATTATTCATATTATAAACCAAAAGAAATAATAAACCCAAGGCTTTAATGTTATAAACCAAAGGAATTGTTGACCCCAAGGGAAAACCATTACCCAAAAAATTATAAACCAAAGGAATTGGTGAACCCAAGGGAATTGATTTAAACATCGAGACAATTTTTGTGACAATGCGACATTGGAAAAACTATGACCATGGTTGGCCATGGGTTATTTTCATATTGAGACAATATTTGTCAGAATGTGACATTTGATCGTGGATGACATTGATCGATTATCCATATTATAAACCAAAAGAACTAATAAACCCCAGGGTTTAATATTAAAAACCAAATTTATTGGTGAACCCAAGTGAATTGGTTTAAAAATTCAGACAATTGTTGTCACAATGCGACGTTGGACCAACTATGACCATGGTTGGCCATGGGTGATTTTAATATTGAGACAATATTTGTCAGAATGTGACATATGATCATGGATGACGTTGATCGATTATTCATATTATAAATGAAAAGAACTAATAAACCCAAGGGTTTAATATTATAAACCAAAGGAATTTGTGAACCCAAGGGAAAACCATTACCGAACAAATTATAAACCAAAGGAATTTGCGAACCCAAGGGAATTGATTTAAACATCGAAACAATTTTTGTCACAATGCGACGTTGGACCAACTATGACCATGGTTGCTCATGGGTGCTTTTCATATTGAGACAATATTTGTTAGAATGTCACATTTGATCATGTATGGCATTGATTGATTATTCATATTATAAACCAAAAGAACTAATAAACCCAAGGGTTTAATATTATAAACTAAAGGAATTGGTGAACCCAAGGGAATTGATTTAAAAATTGAGACAATGTTTGTCACAATGCGACGTTGGACCGACTATGACCATGGTTGGCCATGGGTTATTCTCATATTACGACAATATTTGTAAGAATGTGACATATGATCATGGATGACGTTGATCAATTATTCATATTAATAACCAAAAGAAGTAATAAAACCAAGGGTTTAATATTATAAACCAAAAGAATTGGTGAACCGAAAGGAATTGATTTAAATATCTAGACAATTGTTGTCATAGTGCGACATTGGACCAACTATGAACATGTTTGGCCATGGGTGATTTGATCATATATGAATTTGATCGATTATTCATATTATAAAACGAAAGAACTAATAAACCCAAGAGTTCAATATTATAAATCAAAGCAATTGGTGAACCCAAGTGAAAACAATTACCCAACAAATTATAAACCAAATGAATTGGTGAACCGAAGGGAATTGATTTAAACATCGAGAAAAAATTTGTCACAATGCGACGTTGGACCAACTATGACCATGGTTGGCCATGGGTGATTTTCATATTGAGACAATATTTGTCAAAATGTGACATTTGATCATGGATGACATTGATCTATTATTCATATTATAAACCAAAAGAAGTAATAAACCCAAGGGTTTAATATTATAAACCAAAGTAATTGGTGAACTGGGGTAAACATTTAAACATTGAAGTTAATTGTTGTGACAATGCGACGTTGGACAGCCTATGACCATCATTGGCCATGGGTGATTTTTTCATATTGAGACAATATTTGTTGAAATGTGACATATCATCATGGGCAGGCATTAAATACGTTATTCATATTATAAACCAAAAGAACTAATAAACCCATGGATTTAATATTATAAACCAAAGGAATTGTTGAACCCAAGGGAATTGATTTAAACATCGAGACAATTTTTGTGACAATACGACGTTGGACCAACTATAACCATGGTTGGCCATGGGTGATTTTCATATTGAGACAATATTTGTCAGAATGTGGCATTTGATCATGGATGACATTCATCGATTATTCATATTATAAACCAAAAGAGCTATTAAACACAAGGTTTTAATATTATAAACCAAAGGAATAGGTGAACCCAAGGGAATTAATTTAAACATTGAGAAAATTTTTGTCACAATGCGACGTTAGTCCAACTATGACCATGGTTGGCCATGGGTGATTTTCATATTCAGACAATATTTTTCAGAATGTGACATATGATCATGAATGAAATTGATCGATTATTCATATTATAAACCAAAAGAACTAATAAACCCAAGGGTTTAATATTATAAACCAAAGGAGTTGGTGAACCCAAGGGAAAACCATTAGCCAAAAAATTATAAACCAAAGGAATTGGTGAACCCAAGGGAATTGATTTAAACATCGAGACAATTTTTGTGAAGATGCGACGTTGGAGCAACTATGACCATGGTTGGGCATGGGTGATTTTCATATTGAGACAATATTTGTCAGAATGTGACATTTGATCATGGATGAAATTGATAGATTATTCATATTATAAACCAAAATAACTAGTAATCCCAAGGGTTTAATATTATAAACCGAAGGAATTGGTGAACCCATGGGAATTGAATTAAAAATTCAGACAATTGTTCTTATAATGCGACGTTGGACCAACTATGACCATGGTTGGAAATGGGTGATTTTCATATTGAGAAAATATTTGTCAGAATGTGACATTTGATCATGGATGAAATTGATCGATTATTCATATTGCAAACCAAAAGAACTAATAAACACAAGGGTTTAATGTTATAAACCAACAGAACTGGTGAACCCAAGGGAATTGATTTCAACATTGAGACAATTATTGTCACAATGCGACGTTGGCCCAACTATGACCATGGTTGGCCATGGGTGATTTTCATATTGAGACAATATTCTTCAGAATGTGACATATGATCATGGATGACGTTGATCGATTATTCATATTATAAACCAAAATAACTAATAAAACCAAGGTTTTGATATTATAAACCAAAGGAATCGGTGAACCCAAGGGAAAACCACTACCCAACAAATTATAAACCAAACGAATTGGTGAACCCAAGGAAATTGATTTAAAAATTTAGACCATTTTTGTCACAGTGCGACGTTGGACCAACTATGAGCATGGTTGGCCATGGGTGATTTTCATATTGAGACATTATTTTTTGGAATGTGACATTTGATCATGGATGACATTGATCGATTATTCATATTATAAACCAAAAGAACTAATAAACCCAAGAGTTTAATATTATAAACCAAAGGAATTGGTGAACCCAAGGGAATTGATTTAAACATCGAGACAATTTTTGTGACAATGTGACGTTGGACCAACTATGACCATGGTTAGGCATGGGTGATTTTCATATTGAGAAAATATTTGTCAGAATGTGACATTTGATCGTGGATGAAATTGATCGATTATTCATATTGCAAACCAAAAGAACTAATAAACACAAGGGTTTAATGTTATAAACCAACGGAACTGGTGAACCCAAGGGAATTGATTTAAACATTGAGACAATTGTTGTCACAATGCGACGTTGGCCCAACTTTGACCATGGTTGGGCATGGGTGATTTTCATATTGAGACAATATTCGTCAGAATGTGACATATGATCATGGATGACGTTGATCGATTATTCATATTATAAACCAAAAGAACTAATAAAACCAAGGTTTTGATATTATAAACCAAAGGAATTGGTGAACCCAAGGGAAAACCACTACCCAAAAAATTATAAACCAAACGAATTGGTGAACCCAAGGAAATTGATTTAAAAATTTAGACCATTGTTGTCAAAGTGCGACGTTGGAGCAACTATGAACATGGTTGGGCATGGGTGATTTTCATATTGAGACATTATTTTTCGGAATGTGACATTTGATCATGGATGACATTGATCGATTATTCATATTATAAACCAAAAGAACTAATAAACCCAAGAGTTTAATATTATAAACCAAAAGAATTGGTGAACCCAAGGGAATTGATTTAAACATCGAGACAATTTTTGTGACAATGTGACGTTGGACCAACTATGACCGTGGTTAGGCATGGGTGATTTTCATATTGAGAAAATATTTGTCAGAATGTGACATTTGATCATGGATGACATTGATCGATTATTCATATTATAAACCAAAATAACTAGTAAAACCAAGGGTTTAATATTATAAACCAAAGGAATTGGTGAACCCAAGGGAATTAATTTAAACATTCACACAATTGTTGTCATAATGCGACGTTGGACCAACTATGACCATGGTTGGCCATGGGTGATTTTCATATTGAGAAAATATTTGTCAGAATGTGACATTTGATCATGGATGAAATTGATTGATTATTCATATTACAAACCAAAAGAACTAATAAACCCAAGGGTTTAATGTTATAAACAAAAGGAATTGGTGAACCCAAGGGAATTGATTTAAACATTGAGACAATTGTTGTCACAATGCGACGTTGGCCCAACTATGTCCATGGTTGGCGATGGGTGATTTTCATATTGAGGCAATATTTTTCAGAATGTGACATATTATCATGGATGACATTGATCGATTATTCATATTATAAACCAAAATAACTAATAAAACCAAGGGTTTAATATTATTAACCAACGGAATTGGTGAACCCAAGGCAAAACCATTACCCAACAAACTATAAACCAAACGAATTGGTGAACCCAAGGGAATTGATTTAAACATTCAGACAATTGTTGTCACAATGTGACTTTGGACCAACTATGAACATGGTTGGCCATTGGTGATTTTCATATTCAGACAATATCTTTCAGAATTTGACATTTGATCGTGGATGACATTGATCGATTATTTATATTATAAACCAAAAGAACTAATAAACCCAAGGGCTTAATATTATAAACCAAAGGAATTGGGGAACCCAAGGGAAAACCATTACCCAACAAATTATAAACCAAACGAATTGGTGAACCCAAGGGAATTTATTTGAACATAGAGACAATTTTTGTCACAATGCGACGTTGGAAAAACTATGACCATCGTTGGCCATCGGTGATTTTCATATTGAGACAATATTTTTCTGAGTATGACATTTCATCATGGATGAAATTGATTGATTATTCATATTATAAACCAAAGGAATTGGTGAACCGAAGGGAATTTATTTCAACACTCAGACAATTGTTGTCACAATGCAACGTCGGACCAACCATGAACATGGTTGGCCATGGGTTATTTTCATATTGAGACAATATTTGTCAGAATTTGACATTTGATCATGGATGACATTGATTGATTATTCATATTATAAACCGAAAGAACTAATAAACCCAAGGGTTTAATATTATAAACCAAAGGACTTGGTGAACCCAAGGGAATTGATTTCAACATTCAGACAATTGTTGTCAAAATGCTATGTCGGACCAACGATGAACATTGTTGGCCATGGTTGATTTTCATATTGAGACAATATTTGTCAGAATGTGACATTTGATCATGCATGACATTGATCGATTTTTCATATTATAAACCAAAATAACTAATAAACCCAAGGGTTTAAAATTATAAACGAAAGGAATTGTTCAACCCAAGGGAATTGATTTCAACATTCAGACAATTGTTGTCACAATGCGACGTTGGACAAACTATCACCATGGTTGGCCATTGGTGATTTACAGATTGAGACAATATTTTTCAGAAAGTGACATATGATCATGGATGACTTTGATCGATTATTCATATTATAAAAGAAAAGAACTAATAAAACCAAGCGTTTAATATTATAAACCAAAGGAATTGTTGAACCAAAGGGAAAACCATTACCCAAAAAATTATAAACCAAATGAATTGGTGAACCCAAGGGAATTGATTTAAACATTCAGAAAATTGTTGTCACAATGCGACGTTGGACCAACTATGAACATGGTTGGCCATTGGTCACTTTCATATTGAGACAATATTTGTCAAAATATGACATTTGATCATGGATGACATTAATCGATTATTCATATTATAAACCAAAATAACTAATAAAAAAAGGATTTAATATTATAAACCAAAGGAATTGGTAAACCCAAGGGAAAACCATTACCCAACAAATTATAAACCAATCGAATTGGTGAACCCAAGGGAGTTGATTTAAACATCGAGACAATTTTTGTCACAATGCGACGTTGGAAAAACTATGACCATGGTTGGCCATTGGTGATTTTCATATTCAGACAATATTTTTCAGAATCTGACATTTCATCATGGATGACTTTGATCGATTATTCATTAATAAAAAAAAAGAACTAATAAAATCAAGGGTTTAATATCATAAACCAAAGGAATTGGTGAACCCAAGGGAATTGATTTAAACATTCAGACAATTTTTTTCACAGTAGATATTAATCAAACAACAATTATAAGGCCATCAAGATTTTCGACATTGTTACACGAGATTTTGTCAGATCATAAGATCATGGATGACGCGATCGATTATTCATATTATAAACCAAAAGAACTAATAAACCTAGTGGTTTAATATTATAAAGCAAAGGAATTCGTGAACCCAAGGGAAAACCATTAGCCAAAAAATTATAAACCAAAGGAATTGGTGAACCCATGGGAACTGATTTAAACATCGAGACAATTTTTGTGACAATGCGACGTTGGACCAACTATGACCATGGTTGGGCATGGGTGATTTTCATATTGAGACAATATTTGTCAGAATGTGACATTTGATCATGGATAACATTGATCGATTATTCATATTATAAACCAAAATAACTAGTAATACCAAGGGTTTAATATTATAAACCGAAGGAATTGGTGAACCCATGGGAATTGACTTAAAAATTCGCATAACGTTGTTTAGACAAGTAATGCTGACAAGTTCATAATTATGATAATAAGGGTGATTTTCTATATTGAGACAATATTTGTAATAATGGGATATTGATCATGGATAAATGACTGATGGTCTACACATTGCAAACTAAAAGAACTAATAAAAAACCCAAGTGGCTTAATGTTAGCAACCAAAGTAATTTAGTGAACCTAAGGAATTGATTTAATGACTTGTAATAATTTATTGGTCAATGCACCATTCAATTAAGAATCATGAAGTTGGCCATGGGTGATTTTCATATTGAGACAATATTTATCAGAATGTGACATATAATCATGGATGACGTTGATCGATCATACATATTATAAACCAAAATAACTAATAAAACCAAGGGTTTATTATTATAAACCAAAGAAACTGGTGAACCCAAGGAAAAACCACTACCCAACAAATTATAAACCAAACGAATTGGTGAACCCAATGAAATTAATTTAAAAATTCAGACAATTGTTGTCACAATGCGACGTTGGACCAACTATCAACATGGTTGGCCATGGGTGATTTTCATATTGGACAATATTATTTAGAATGTGACATTTGATCATGGATGACATTGATCGATTATTCATATTATAAAGCAAAAGAACTAATAAACCCAAGGGTTTAATATTATAAACCAAAGTAATTGGTGAGCCCAAGGGGAAGCCATTAGAGAACAAATTATAAACCAAAGGAATTGGTGAACCGAAGGGAAATGATTTAAACATCGAGACAATTTTTGTGACAACGCGACGTTGGACCAACTATGACCATGGTTGGCCATGGGTGATTTTCATATTGAGAAAATATTTGTCAGAATGTGAAATTTGATCATGGATGGCATTGATCGATTATTCATATTATAAACCAAAATAACTATTAAACCCAAGGGTTTAATATTATAAACCAAAGGAATTGGTGAACCCAAGGGAATTGATTTAAACATTCAGACAATTTTTGTCACAATGCGACGTTGGACCAACTATGACCATGCTTGGCCATGGGTGATTTTCATATTGAGACAATATTTGTCAGAATGTGAAATTTTATCATGGATGAAATTGATCAATTATTCATATTATAAACCAAAAGAACTAATAAACCCAAGGGTTTAATATTATAAACCAAAGGAATTGGTGAACCCATGGGAATTGATTTAAACATTGAGACAATTGTTGTCACAATGCGACGTTGGACCAACTATGACCATGGTTGGCCATGGGTGATTTTCATATTGAGACAATATTTGTCAGGATGTGACATTTGATCATGGATGACATTGATCGATTATTCATATTATAAACTAAAATAACTAATAAAACCAAGGGTTTAATATTATAAACCAAAGGAATTGGTGAACCCAAGGTAAAAGCATTACCCAACAAATTATAAAACAAATGAATTGGTGAACCCAAGGGAATTGATTTAAACATTCAGACAATTGTTGTCACAATGTGATATTGGACCAACTATGAACATGGTTCGCCATTGGTGATTTTCTTATTCAGACAATATTTTCCAGAATGTGACATTTGATCATGGATGACATTGATCGATTATTCATATTATAAACCAAAAGAACTAATAAACCCAACGGGTTTAATATTATAAACCAAAGGAATTGGGGAACCGAAGGGAAAACCATTACCCAACAAATTATAAACCAAATGAATTGGTGAACCCAAGGAAATTGATTTAAACATCGAGACAATTTTTGTCACAATGCGACGTTGGAGAAACTATGACCATGGTTGGCCATGGGTGATTTTTATATTGAGACAATATTTGTCAGAACGTGAGATTTGATCATCGAGACAATTTTTGAAACATTGAGACAATTTTTGAAACATTGAGACAATTTTTGTCAGAACGTGGGAATTGATTTGAACATCGAGACAATTTTTGAAACATTGAGACAATTTTTGTCATAATGCGACGTTAGACCAACTATGACCATGGTTGGCCATGGGTGATTTTCATATTGAGACAATATTTGTCAGAATTTTACATAATTTCATGGATGACATTGATCAATTATTCATATTATAAACCAAAAGAACTAATAAACCGAAGGGTTTAATATTATAAACCAAAGGAATTAGTGAACCCAAGAGAAAACCAGTACACAACAAATTATAAACCAAAGGAATTGGTGAACCCAAGGGAATTTATTTAAACATGGAGGCAATTTTTGTGACAATGCGACACTGGACCTACTATCACCATGGTTGGCAATGGGTGATTTTCATATTGAGACAATATTTGTAAGAATTTGACATGTGATCATGGATGACGTTGATCGATTATTCATTTTATAAACCAAAAGAACTAATAAACCCAAGGGTTTAATATTATAAGCCAAAGGAATTGGTGAACCCAATGGAAAACCATTACCCAACAAATTATAAACCAAAGGAATTTGCGAACACAAGGGAATTGATTTAAACATCGAGACAATTTTTGTCACAATTCGACGTTGGACCAACTATGACCATTATTTCTCAGGGGTGATTTTCATTTTGAGACAATATTCGTCAGAATGTGACATTTGATCATGGATGAAATTGATCGATTATTCATATTATAAACCAAAAGAACTAATAAACCCAGGGGTTTAATATTATAAACCAAAGGAATTGGTGAACCAAAGGGAAAACCATTACCCAAGAAATTATAAACCAAAGGAATTTGTGAACCCAAAGGAATTGATTTAAACATTGAGACAATTGTTGTCACAATGTGACATTGGACCAACTATGAACATGGTTGGCCATGGGTGATTTTCATATTGAGACAATATTTTTCAAAATGTGACATTTGATCATGGATGACGTTGATCGATTATTCATATTATAAACTAAAAGAAATAATAAACCCAAGGGTTTATTATGATAAACCAAAGGAATTGGTGAACCCAAGGGAATTGATTTAAACATCAAGACAACTTTTGTCTCAATGCGACATTGGACCATGTATGACCATGGTTGGCCATGGGTGATTTTCATACTGAGACAATATTTGTCAAAATGTGACATTTGATCACGAATGAGATTGATCGAATATTCATATTATAAACCAAAAGAACTAATAAACGCAAGGGT
Organism: Pinus albicaulis; assembly: GCA_034641835.2. Classification (NCBI taxonomy): domain Eukaryota; kingdom Viridiplantae; phylum Streptophyta; class Pinopsida; order Pinales; family Pinaceae; genus Pinus; species Pinus albicaulis. The sequence continues at coordinate 4,998 of JAXQQM020088735.1, read as the reverse complement.
TTAATATTATAAACCAAATTAATTGGTCAACCCAAGGGAATTGATTTAAAAATTGAGACAATTGTTGTGACAATGCGACGTTGGACCAACTATGACCATTGTTGGCCATAGGTGATTTTCATATTAGGATAATATTTTTCAGAATGTGACATATGATCATGGATTACATTGATCGATTATTCATATTATAAACCAAAAGAACTAATAAACATAAGGGTTGAATATTATAAACCAAAGGAATTGGTGAACCAAAGGGAAAACCATTACCCAACAAATTATAAACCAAAGGAATTGGTGAACCCAAGGGAATTGATTTAAACATCGAGACAATTTTTGTCACAATGCGACGTTGGACGACCTATGACCATGGTTGCTCATGGGTTATTTTCATATTGAGACAATGTTTGTCAGAATGTGACATTTGATCGTGTATGACATTGATCGATTATTCATATTATAAACCAAAAGAACTAATAAACCCAAGGGTTTAATATTATAAATCAAAGGAATTGGCGAACCCAAGGGAATTGATTTAAACATTGAGACAATTGTTGTCACAATGCGACATTGGAGCAACTATGACCATGGTTGGCCATGGGTGATTTTCATATTGCGATAATATTTGTGAGAATGTGACATATGATCATGCATGACGTTTTTCGATTATTCATATTATAAGCCAAAATAACTAATAAAATGAAGGGTTTAATATTATAAACCAAAGGAATTGGTGAACCCAAGGGAAACAAATTACCCAACAAATTATAAAACAAAGGAATTGGTGAACCCAAGGGAATTCATTTAAACATCGAGGCAAATTCTCTCACAATGCGACATTGGACCAACTATGACCATGGTTTCCCATGGGTGATTTTCATATTGAGATAATATTTTTCAAAATGTGACATTTTTTCATGGATGACATTGATCGATTATTCGTATTATAAACCAAAAGAAGTAATAAACCCAAGGGCTTAATATTATAAACCAAAGAAATTGGTGAACCCAAGGGAATTGATTTAAACATCGAGACAATTTTTGTGACAATGTGACGTTGGACCTACTATGACCATGGTTGGCCATGGGTGATTTTAATATTGAGACAATATTTGTCAGAATGTGACATATGATCATGGATGACGTTGATCGATTATTCATATTATAAATGAAAAGAACTAATAAACCCAAGGGTTTAATATTATAAACCAAAGGAATTTGTGAACCCAAGGGAAAACCATTACCGAACAAATTATAAACCAAAGGAATTTGCGAACCCAAGGGAATTGATTTAAACATCGAAACAATTTTTGTCACAATGCGACGTTGGACCAACTATGACCATGGTTGCTCATGGGTGCTTTTCATATTGAGACAATATTTGTTAGAATGTCACATTTGATCATGTATGGAATTGATTGATTATTCATATTATAAACCAAAATAACTAATAAACCCAAGGGTTTAATATTATAAACTAAAGGAATTGGTGAACCTAAGGGAATTTATTTAAAAATTGAGACAATGTTTGTCACAATGCGACGCTGGACTGACTATGACCATGGTTGGCCATGGGTTATTCTCATATTACGACAATATTTGTAAGAATGTGACATATGATCATGGATGACGTTGATCAATTATTCATATTATAAACCAAAAGAAGTAATAAAACCAAGGGTTTAATATTATAAACCAAAAGAATTGGTGAACCGAAAGGAATTGATTTAAATATCTAGACAATTGTTGTCACAGTGCGACATTGGACCAAATATGAACATGTTTGGCCATGGGTGATTTTCATATTGAGACAATATTTGTTAGAATGTGAAATTTGATCATATATGACTTTGATCGATTATTCATATTATAAAACGAAAGAAGTAATAAACCCAAGGGTTCAATATTATAAACCAAAGCAATTGGTGAACCCAAGTGAAAACAATTACCCAACAAATTATAAACCAAAGGAATTGGTGAACCGAAGGGAATTGATTTAAACATCGAGAAAATTTTTGTCACAATGCGACGTTGGACCAACTATGACCATGGTTGGCCATGGGTGATTTTCATATTGAGACAATATTTTTCAAAATGTGACATTTGATCATGGATGACATTGATCTATTATTCATATTATAAACCAAAAGAAGTAATAAACCCAATGGTTTAATATTATAAACCAAAGGAATTGGTGAACCCAAGGGAATTGATTTAAACATTGAGACAATTGTTGTGACAATGCGACGTTGGACCAACTATGACCATCATTGGGCATGGGTGATTTTCATATTGAGACAATATTTGTCGAAATGTGACATATCATCATGGATGACATTGATCGATTATTCATATTATAAACAAAAAGAACTAATAAACCCATGGATTTAATATTATAAACCAAAGGAATTGTTGAACCCAAGGGAATTGATTTAAACATCGAGACAATTTTTGTGACAATGCGACGTTGGACCAACTATAACCATGGTTGGCCATGGGTGATTTTCATATTGAGACAATATTTGTCAGAATGTGACATTTGATCATGATGACATTGATTGATTATTGATATTATAAACCAAAATAACTAATAAACCCAAGGGTTTAATATTATAAACCGAAGGAATTGGTGAAACTAAGGGAATTGATTTAAACATTGAGACAATTGTTGTGACAATCTGATGTTGGACCAACTATGACCATCGTTGGCCATGGGTGATTTTCATATTGAGACAATATTTGTCAGAATGTGACATATGATCATGGATGGCATTGATCGATTATTCATATTATAAACCAAAAGAACTAATAAACCCAAGGGTTTAATATTATAAACCAAAGGAATTAGTGAACCCAAGGGAAAACCATTACCCAAAAAATTATAAACCAAAGGAATTGGTGAACCCAAGGGAATTTATTTAAACATCAAGAAAAATCTTGTGACAATGCGAAGTTGCACCAACTATGACCATGGTTCGCCACGGGTGATTTTCATATTGAGACAATATTTGTCAGAATGTGGCATTTGATCATGGATGACATTCATCGATTATTCATATTATAAACCAAAAGAGCTAGTAAACACAAGGGTTTAATATTATAAACCAAAGGAATAGGTGAACCCAAGGGAATTAATTTAAACATTCAGACAATTTTTGTCACAATGCGACGTTAGACCAACTATTACCATGGTTGGCCATGGGTGATTTTCATATTGAGACAATATTTTTCAGAATGTGACATATGATCATGAATGAAATTGATCGATTATTCATATTATAAACCAAAAGAACTAATAAACCTAGTGGTTTAATATTATAAAGCAAAGGAATTCGTGAACCCAAGGGAAAACCATTAGCCAAAAAATTATAAACCAAAGGAATTGGTGAACCCATGGGAACTGATTTAAACATCGAGACAATTTTTGTGACAATGCGACGTTGGACCAACTATGACCATGGTTGGGCATGGGTGATTTTCATATTGAGACAATATTTGTCAGAATGTGACATTTGATCATGGATAACATTGATCGATTATTCATATTATAAACCAAAATAACTAGTAATACCAAGGGTTTAATATTATAAACCGAAGGAATTGGTGAACCCATGGGAATTGACTTAAAAATTCAGACAATTGTTGTTAGAATGCGACGTTGGACCAACTATGACCATGGTTGGAAATGGGTGATTTTCATATTGAGACAATATTTGTCAGAATGTGACATTTGATCATGGATGAAATTGATCGATTATTCATATTGCAAACCAAAAGAACTAATAAACACAAGGGTTTAATGTTATAAACCAACGGAACTGGTGAACCCAAGGGAATTGATTTAGACATTGAGACAATTGTTGTCACAATGCGACGTTGGCCCAACTATGACCATGGTTGGCCATGGGTAATTTTCATATTGAGACAATATTCGTCAGAATGTGACATATGATCATGGATGACGTTGATTGATTATTCATATTATAAACCAAAAGAACTAATAAAACCAAGGGTTTGATATTATAAACCAAAGGAATTGGTGAACCCAAGGGAAAACCACTACCCAACAAATTATAAACCAAACGAATTGGTGAACCCAAGGAAATTGATTTAAAAATTTAGACCATTGTTGTCACAGTGCGACGTTGGACCAACTATGAACATGGTTGGCCATGGGTGATTTTCATATTGAGACATTATTTTTCGGAATGTGACATTTGATCATGGATGACATTGATCGATTATTCATATTATAAACCAAAAGAACTAATAAACCCAAGATTTTAATATTATAAACCAAAGGAATTGGTGAACCCAAGGGAATTGATTTAAACATCAAGACAAATTTTGTGACAATGTGACGTTGGACAAACTATGACCATGGTTAGCCATGGGTGATTTTCATATTGAGAAAATATTTGTCAGAATGTGACATTTGATCATGGATGAGATTGATCGATTATTCATATTATAAACCAAAATAACTAGTAAACCCAAGGGTTTAATATTATAAACCAAAGGAATTTGTGAACCGATGGGAATTAATTTAAACATTCACACAATTGTTGTCATAATGCGACGTTGGACCAACTATGACCATGGTTGGCCATGGGTGATTTTCATATTGAGAAAATATTTGTCAGAATGTGACATTTGATCATGGATGAAATTGATTGATTATTCATATTACAAACCAAAAGAACTAATAAACCCAAGGGTTTAATATTATAAACCAAAGGAATTGGTGAACCCAAGGGAATTGATTTAAACATTGAGACAATTGTTGTCACAATGCGACGTTGGCCCAACTATGTCCATGGTTGGCCATGGGTGATTTTCATATTGAGGCAATATTTTTCAGAATGTGACATATTATCATGGATGACATTGATCGATTATTCATATTATAAACCAAAATAACTAATAAAACCAAGGGTTTAATATTATTAACCAATGGAATTGGTGAACCCAAGGCAAAACCATTACCCAACAAACTATAAA